>JANTPZ010092441.1:0-47842 GCA_025593235.1 Vachellia pachyceras
GCAAAAGCAACACAAAAAGCAAAAGCAATGCAGACAACTACTCTTTAAAAAAGCAAACAAAAGCAAAAGCAATGCAAACAAGTAAAAGCTGGTTGATTTTCTATAGTTTCTTAGAAGAGTTTATTTCAATTTAAATGGAAATGTAGCCTGCATGTTCCTGTTCATTTGCCACACGCATCTAGTTTACTATTAACTAAGGAAAGATAACTTAATCAGCCTGCATGTTGGTTTGATTTTGGTATAATAGATGGTTGAGTTTTTTTTGGCTCATTAATGATGTATTCATCGACCCACTTCATTTCTTAGCTATGCTCTTGATCTCAAAATTTGCTATTTACAGACTTCCTTTCTTAGACTACTATCTACTGCTTCTATTATATATTTTCCCCTTATATACGTGGATCTTAGAAGAGTTAAATCTGCATAATTTCTTATTGGGTTCAGTATATTAACCTATTTGAAGTTAGTACTAATGAGGATTTCCTTGTTGATTGCTATTTAGGAATCTGAAGATTCACAAAAAATGGATGAGGATAGCAAAATCATTGAAGAACTACGTGAAAGCAATACCTTTCTAATGGCTCAAATTTCTCATCTTCAAAAGAGTCTAAAACAGGCAATTGCAAGTCATGAGGAACTGAAGATGGCGAACAGCAGTGAGGTTTATAAGTCCAGGGAAATCATTGATGATCTGAACAAGAAGCTTGCAAACTGTACAAGAATAATAGATGCCAAGAATACTGAACTTTTAAATCTACAGACAGCTCTTGGGCAGTATTATGCTGAAATTGAAGCCAAGGTATTGAAACTTGACAGTTATTCTTTTAGTTGACGTATTAATGTTTTTTAGCTGGGTTACAGAATGTAAATAGTAAACTAGATGAGTGTGTGCTTTCTTCACTTCTTATTTTTAACTTCAGATCAAAAAGGTCCTGGACTAAAAGCAAAACATAGGCTTACTTTGTTTCAAAGCAACATAAGATATTTGTATGTCTTCCAAGTATCTAAGTTTCAGGACAACTAAAAGCAAAAGATAAGATAACTTTGTTTCAGGGCAACATAAGTTATTTGTGTGTCTTCTAAGCATCAAGTTTCATCTGACTCTTTATTAAGAGGCTAAACATACAGCAGTTAGGAATTCAATAGACAAGCACTCAATGGTCAACAAATTAAACTTTCATCGCAACTTTTAGAACTAAAAGCCAACCCATGAGGTTTAATGGAATCGACACCCCAAGAGGTTTTACATATTTTTCTGAATGCAGAAGACAAATGGTAGAGAAAATGATTTTACTATGGTTTATAAGCTCTGCAATAATCATTGAATTAAAATCATAAAACATGTTTATTTTCTAAAGATCCTTGCACAGACAACCAACTCTGCAATAGCTAAACATTCAACAAAAATCATGCTTTCAGAGAATGAACAAGCATGTCAAAAGCATTATGCTACAGAACAAGCATGTCTGAGAAATCATGATTTTTTACCTGTGCGTAGATGACAATGGAACGATCAGCTGAAGTGAGACGGCAGCACGAACCAGATCTACAAGAAGGGGAACAATGCAGCCGCGAAGAGGGTGAGAAAAGCGAGGTATGCAAACGATACATCTGAAACACAACACAAGAGAAGAAGAGAAGACAAACCCTAAGTCGACAGCAGCTCAATACGACTGGAACCAATGCCGAATGCGAAATGCTACAAGGTTGGTCGGATTTATAGGCAAAGGTGGAAGGTGTTCGGATTAATTGCTCAACTGTCGGATTAATGCTCCAACAAACTCCACAACTAACCATTAATGCTCCAACCAACTCCACTGGAACCAGTCTTGTCAACCGCTCACTCCACACCGTGCATTTCCCCCAGTCGCGACGTCCGCTCACTTCTGCCAGAAGCTCCTTCCATACGTGAAGCCCTTCTACGACGCCGCCGATCCAAACGATGAGCATTGGACCGAATCGTGCTTTTGGGCCAAAAGCCACTTTTGGGCTTGCACACCGCCCATCCAAACACACACTGTGCCTGTTTGGGAAGCCATTTTCCCAAACGGTGCACGTAAGCCGAGACAAAACCATCTCGAAATCTGTAAAAACCATCTTGAAATCCATAAAAACCATCTTAAAATTCGTAAAATCATCTCGAAATTCCTAAAATGCCTTGAAATCTGTAAAATCCATTTTTCCAATAGAGTTCCCAGACGAGCACACTGTAATAAATTGCGTCAGTGGCTCTTCTCTCACCTCTCAGCTGTAACATTATTATGTAATAAATGTTGGACAAATTGTACAACAAATGCAGCCAAAGCCCAATAAATGGTACGATAATTTTTTAATGATATATAATATACACATATTTTTTATTCTATTTTTTATCATTTTATATTTGTTTAATTTTATTATAATCTATAAAATAATATATTATTTAATAAGTCTAGTATCCTTTTAATCCTTTTAAGTAGTTTTCTATAAAAAAAAAGTTACTTCTTCAACATTTATTTAAATAGAAGTATATTCTCTCAAAATATATTTTGGATAAATTCATTTTTTAGAATGCATTTTAACTAAAAGTTATTCTTTCAACTGTTATTCAAACAGATCCAAAAATATGTTACTTTTCCTGTAAGGAAAAAAATCAAGGGCTCGTTCGGGAGCCCATTTCAAAATATAGGTTTTACTCTAAAATTTAGGTTTTGTTCAAGTATTTATATTTTTTTTTTCAAAATTTAGGTTCTGTATAACAAAATTTAGGTTTTGAAAATGTTATTTTCTTGTTAAATCACACTCTCTTTTATAATAAATTTTTTTCCTATTTTTTCTTTTTTTTTCCTACTTACTTTTTACCTCAGAATCTGTAAAAGGCATTTTCACTATAACTTCCCAAACAAAATCACCTTTTTAAAATCTAGATTTTACTTAAAAATCTTTAAAATTTATTCTTAAAAATTTAAATTTTCTTTAAACTCAATAAAAGCTGTTGTGAGTGGAATTTGCAGACAACCTCCGAGTCCGCCCAATTACTTTGGGGGTTGTGCTATCTTAATTCATCCGTACATAAGATGTGATGTCATAATCACATCCTCATCACACGTCACTGTACCGATTATTTACATCATACATCATCCAGACCGTCCAATTACAAGAGCCACGTGGTGATCGATCAAATCCTATAAGCACTATCTAACGTTCCGACCCAAGACCGGCCCCTTTATTTCACCATAAAATACTTTTCAAAACTTTCCCATCTCTCTCTACGATATTTTTTTTTAATAAACTCTTTCTATGTTTTATAAACGAAAAACTATAAAAAAAATAATGACATGATATTAATCCATCCATTCACCAGTTAATTCATTATTATTTTATGCAGAAATTATAAAATTAAAGGTTAAAGTGTAAAAATAGTAAAATACTATAAGTTTTTATCAAAAAAATGCGTTTAAACACCATATGCTGTTTGAAATTACAAAAAATGGTTATAAACATTTAAATCATAGTGACATGATATACTACATTATTGAATTGGTTACTGGTTAGAAGTAAGAAGAGGAGGCGATGAAGTGTGTGAGTAGTGGGTAGATGGTGAGAAAGTGTGAGAAAGAAGAAGAAAGAGGGACCAAGGAAGCAGAGGGACAATGAGGTAATTTAACAATATTTTAATATCCCAATCTGGGATTTAGAAATTGTAAGGGTATTTATATGAGATTCTCCCCATTTTTATTAATAGTTTCAACAAGTATTTAATATTTTTAATATACACCCAAATTTAATAAAAGCAATGAAAGAATGTAAAATTAATATATCCTTATGTTGTTTATAGTTCTTTTTCTCTTTCTTCCCTTCATTACAAACTGATAACACTGTGGCTCAAGTAGCAGAAATGAAGTTAGTTGTGTTTAAAAAAAAAAAAAAGAAATGAAGTTAGTTGCCTCCATTTTGTATGTCTTCTCAAATGTATTTTATTAATAATTTCAATAAACATTAGGGAAAATTCACAAATAATACCTCTAGAATTTAGAAATCCCGAAAAGATTTTATGAATAGATAAAATGAGAATGTAGGAGTTTGTCATGTCAAATTTGGTTGTAACCGAGCAAACTACCCCTAAAGTGACCAAACTGTCTTACAACTTTTGAAGCTTAGTAACAATTGTAAAGATTTTAACGTCCTCATTTGAGTGTAAATGCTCTCATTTTCAAGTTGATTGACAACTTTATTTAACATATTGACCATTCTTGTAAACTTACTAATAACTTATGTAATGATTTTTGTAAACTTACTAATAACTTTTTAGTTCATTGACAATCTATGTATTGGTGTTATATTACAACCACTCTTATAATACCATCCATACTTATTTCGTTGACTGAAACTATAGGTTAACATATAGTCCAATAGAAATTTATCCATATAACCGGATTGTCTCAAGCTCACTAGTTCTTTAAGATACACCTGACCAAAGGTGTGGACCTCAAGTCTGGACTATGGCTCCACTCCTTAAAAGAAAATCAAAGAGGCGTCACATGTCCCATAATTCCAATGCAATCCTAATCAAACTATATGTTTAAAACTTTAAATATTTACATCTATATATATAATTCATAAAATATAGTTCATTCACAATTTCATTATATGCGGTTCACAAGTATATGAAAGAATTTTAAAGTTACCTGTTACTCTCTAACTTACAGGTAAACACATAAAAGTTACTCCAAGGTCCTCCATGAGAGTATACAAGTAATAAAAATTGAAGGAAGCATATCAGCTAATATGTCAAGTAAATTTTTTTAAAAAAAATCATAAACATCAGCTTATGTAGTCCCCTAAAAGTCTATAAAAATTATTTAAAATAAGTTAATCTAGACGCTTGCATTGTATGAATAAAATTTGTATTAGGCATTTATTGATAGGGGGTGTTTGGTTGGGCTTTTGACTGTCCAAGATACATTGTATTAGCCATTTATTGATAGGGGGTGTTTGGTTGGGTTTTTTGATGACAAAACATCTTAAGAAACATAATTTTATATTTAAAATGGATTTTAGAACTCAAAATCCAAATGAAGAAAATTTATCCGGGGGAAGCTGACATACCGTTGGCTATAATAAATTGCGTCAGTGGCTCTTCTCTGACCTCTCAGCTATAATAAATTTATGTAATAAATGCTGGACAAATTGTACAACAAATGCAGCCAAAGCCCAATAAATGGTACGATAATTTTTTTTAATGTTATATAATTTACATATATTTTTTATTCCATTTTTATCATTTTATGTTTGTTTAATTTTATGGGAGAATTACCTAGAGATTTAAGTAAGGGAATGCGTTACAAAATAGGTCCATGAGGTTGTAAATGGTAGCTGCTTCACTTGTAAATTATGTTTCTCGAGTTGTTATTAGCAACCTCTTGGGATCATCTTGTAACACATTCCCTTACTTGGGACCTCTGCGTAATTCTCCCTAATTTTATTATAATATATAAAATAATATTTATTATTTAATAAATCTCATGTCCTTTTAAGTAATTTTCTATGGAAAATGTTTCTTCTTCAACGTTTATTCAAATATAAGTATATTTTGCCAAAATATATTTTTGATAAAATTCATTTTTCAAGATGCATTCTAACTAAAAGTCATTCTTTCAACAGTTATTCAAACGAATTCAATAATATGTTACTTTTTCTGAAAGGAAAAAAATCAAGGGCTTGTTTGGGAGCCCGTTTCAAAACATAGGTTTTACCCAAAAATTTAAGTTTTGTTCAAGTAGTCACATTTTTTTCAAAACTTAGGTTCTGTAACAAAATCTAGGTTTTGAAAACGTTATTTTCTTATCAAATCACTCTCTCTATACATTTTCTTTTTCCTCTTTTTTTTCTTTCTTTTTCTTTCTTGTTTACTCTTTTCCCCAATCTATAAAAGTTATTTTTATCATAACTTCCCAAACACAATCACCTTTTCAAAATCTAGATTTTACCTTAAAATTCATAAAACATGTTTTTAAAATCTAGATTTTTCTTCTAACTCATTAAAAGTCATTTTCTATGGAATTTTCAAACAAACTCCCCAATTACTGTGGGAGTTGTTGTGCTATCTTAATGATCCGTACATAAGAGTGATGTCATAATCACATCCTCATCACACGTCACTCTACCAATTATTTGCATCACACGTCATTAAGACCGTCTAATTACAAGAGCCACGTGATGATCGATCAAATCTTATTTTCCACACTCCTTGACGGAGTTCAATTAAATTAAAAGTAAAATTAAAAAATTAAAAAAAATAACAATAACGGGAGAGAGAAGGAGCAACAAGGCTTGTTTGGGAAGGCAAACGGCCTTCCAAAATTCATTTCTACGTTTATTGAAATAAAACTCTTCTCACATATTTATATCGAAATCTGTAATCGTTCTCTTAATGGAATTCTCAAACAAGCCTATAGAAGATGCTAAGAAAGCACCAATATTCCTTTACCACTATTTGTGTGTCTTCGAGAATATGCTAAGAAAGTGATTTCAAACAAATTTAATAAAAGCAACGAAAGAATGTAAAATTAATGTATCCGGATGCTATTCATAGTCTTTTTTCTCTCTCTCTTCCCTTCATTATTACAAACTGTGCATCATCGTAGCTCAGGTAGTAGAAATTTTAAAAAAAATTCTTTACAATTTTATTTAACCCCCTTACTGTCTGATTCAGTTTACAGTTCCATTTTATACACCAGATCAAGACCAGACATAATAAAACATATCAAGATTACATTTTTACTAAAGCAAAACATTTTAACTCATTTATTCCTACAGGATCCAAATGGACTAAAATAACGCTAATGAAATGAATCAAAACTCTGTGACAATAACTTGAACAAAAAAGAGTAAGATTGCAAATGGAACCCGCAAATAACCAAGTTATGAGTGACCATATATCCTCTTTACTATCTGGAAATGAGATAGTACAATCAATAATGCCTCCTTCTAGCAAGAAAGCTAATGCAAACTGGAAAATAGAACAAGAACAATGAAAAGATAAACTCTCGCTGTCATGGTAAATGGGTAATTCGTTATAATGAGAATAAGAAGACATGCAAGCAAGATTAAAACAAGAGACATGCATGTACATCGAAATGATGAAATGGGGAAGAATCTAACTTGCAAGCCAACTCGAGAACTAGATAAGAAGAAGAAAGCCGGCGAGACGACGACACTTGAGCTTTCTTGGCGAGACGACAACGCTTGGAAGAATTTGGACGCTTGGACGAGGTTGGCCTGGGCACAGCAACGCTTGAGCGAGATTGGAGGAGCGCACGGGAGAAGGGAGAAGAGAGGAGTCGAGAAGGGGAGGTGTGGCCGGTCTGCTCTATACATAGGGAAGTGGTGATCTACGCGCTATCAATGCATGTCTTGTCGTGCCAGAAGGGCTTTTGGCTCCCTATATATTGAATAGGGAGCCAAAAGTATGTTGAATAGGGCGTCAAAAGTCACACTTTACGCGCCCTATCTTAAGGTGGGGTGTCAAAATGTGACTTTTGGCGCCCTATTTAACATATAGAGCGTCAAAAGTAGACCGCCTTCACTTTTTACTCCCTTTTTTTAAAAAGGGCGTGAATTTCAGTAGTAAAAACTATACTCTGTAGTAGTGCATCTAATGATTTTGACAAATATTACATCTAGGTGCGGATGCCATCAGCCTGAGTTAGCTGATAATTATTCAACATATTGATAAGCCTTTTAAACTCAATAACAATTTCTGTAATTGTGCTATATTATTGAAGGTTAATTTTATCTTTTTCCCTAAATATTGAAATAACATATTACTATCTTCTCCTTCATCTATCATTTCACTTATTCATGAGATATTGGAGGATTTCTAAATTTAAGAGACATTCTTAGGATATGCAGGGAACATTAAAGATTTTTTATACACGCCCAAATTTAATAAAGGTAAAAGTAAAATCAACATAGCGTTGGAGTTTCAGTGACAATCCCTGATGTATTTATATGATCCAATCAACCATTAATTGATTCATTCAGTTTTTCCTCCAAATTCCCCCCCTTCATATCATCATAGCTCCGGTAGCAAAAATGAAGTCGGTTGCCTTCAGCAGCAGAAAAATTAACGGGTTTGAGACTACTACAGGAAATATGAACTGGTCCAAGAGCACAGAAAATTGGTATGAGAGCTTCCCAATCACCGATTGGTTTGAGATGATCAAGAAATGGTTTCAGGAGCTAAGTGAAAAGGGAATATTCAGAGACATACTTATTGGAGTTGGAGCAGTTCTTCTTCTTGTCGTCGTCTTCATCTGTATTTGTGTCTGTGCAAAGATAATCATCACAACAATTAGTCTCGTGATCGGATTCATATTAACGATTTGTCGTACTATTGTGATGGGAATTGTTCTAGCACTCCGATTTATATTCAGATGTTGTCTTGATCTTGTGAAAGCAATTGGTCAAGCAATCCGATTCATACTAAGACGTTTTTGTTCTCCGGTCGGAAAATTTATGAAGGCACCGGGTCAACCAGGTCTGTTAATACCAAGATCGGACTTTGAAGCTAACCCTAGAGGCTACTTTCGTGACTTGCGAGGCAAATAGTAGCCAAGCAGATCATCAAGAAGATCTGGCTAGATGTATCCATGGTTACTATGTATGTTACTTTCTGATCATGTTCTAAAGTGTGTTTTGTATTTTTTTTCTCCTTGTTTTGAGGTTTCTTTGTTGTTGTTCTGGTGTTCTTGGTTGAGAAATACTAAACTTATGTACTGGTTATTATTAAACTCATGAGCTCTGGCTTTCTCTTTAATACTATGAATCTGTGTGGGTTTTAATATGGATTTTTTTTTATTTGATGAGGAAGAAAAAGAAGAGGCAACAATGGTGTCGGTGCTTGACATGCATGATGAGATCAGATGAGAGTGTGGCTAAGAGAAACCTAAAACATATGGAGATTGATGGAATTTTTTTTATTTTTTATCATTTTTTTCTAAAATATCATAATATATAAAATAAATATGTATGAATATGTAGTATTGAACGAGACTTTTATTCTTTTAAGTAATCATTCATCAAAAGTAATTTTTCCAACGCTTATCTAAACAAGTGTTCTTTTTCACAAAAAGACATATCTTCAACTTTTATCCAAAGATAAATCGCATTTTATCATCTAACTTCTACCCAAAAGTTATTTTTCAAAATGTATTTAGAGAAAAAGTTACTTCTCCTTCGTTTATCCAAATGAAATCAACATATAAGATTTAATTGATCTCTTTTTTTAGAAATTAAATAGGTAAAAAATTGGAAAGTTGTATAATTTAAAAACAGATTTAATGAGAATTAAAGTTTTTTTAATCTATATGAAATATGTTGAAATTAACTGATAAATATGACCAGAGGATGACTCATCAATTATTATTTAATTTTTGAGTAATTAGATATTACCTTAAGTTTTTAAAATAAAAGTCAGTTGATTTTTTTTAAAGATCAATAAAACTAAATATATTATATAAATATATTTATTTGTAGCATTGAATTATATATAAGTTTAGAAATGAAAAAAAATATTTCAAAGAATAATGAAGTGTAAATACTTTTAAAATAATTTATTTAAATTATTTAACATTTAAAAAAAATTAATTTACTGTTTCACCAAGGACAAGAGGTAAAGGTAACGGTAAAAAAAGGTAAAGCTAGCCTAGTATGTTGTTTGTACCTTATCCTAATTTCTCCTAAAAAAGTAAAAACTTCCAAGTGAAGAATGGAAAATGCAGACAAAGACTTGACTCAAGTCAACAGAGTCGTCTTTTTTTAAAGGCGATGTTCGCTAACCACCTAACCATGAGCAGATCTGCTTTCTCTTGAGGTTAGACACACAAAATAAATAAATAAAATGTCATTTTTAGCGACAACCAATAGAAGTTCGACACGTTATCAAAGTAGGCATGCTCCAGTCCAAACCTAAAACAACTTTACAAAAGACAATAATGAATCTAACAGTAACTTGGATAAGAAGGAAGGAATCAACAGTGACGTGGATAATAAAAGGAAAGCTTTTCAAGAATCCAAAAGTATGTTCAACAATATTTTTCTGTAAAACGAGATAATTTTCTTCACATATTTATCTCAACTTACATAAAAGTACGTCTCTATCGTTTTTCCAAACGAGTCCAATATAGTTTACCATTTAATTTATCGCTGCTAAATCTTCCAATTTCAGCGACATAAATGATAATGGATTTTTTGGTAAAACATGTATCTTTGTCGAATGTGAATAAATAATTAATTAATATTAAAAATCACATTAACTACTAAAAAATGATGTTGATACTTAACAGTTTTAATATTAAGATGTAAAATTGTTCAATTATAACACATTTGGCTAATTTACATTGAATTTTAAAAAAAATTTGAACAATATTGATTTTGAGTTAAAAATTTTCAAGATAAATTGATACATTGATTAATCTTGATAAGTTACATGGAATAAGTAAGTTTAGGCGTTGTTGGACATTGAAATTAGACTAGAATAATTAGGTTTAAAACTTCTGACAGTTATTCTTAAATTTTAAAGAAGTGAAAAGTATAAACATGTTTTATTTCTATATTGAAATTTGTATTTTTTATTTATTTTTTAAGTAATTAAAAAGATGATGGTAAATTTAAGACCTATGAGAATCTTCCTTGAAATCTAATGTTATAGTGGCTGTCTGGAAACTTCACGATGAAGAAGAGGCAACAATGGTGTTGGTCCTTGACTTGCATGATGAGATCAGATGAGAGTCTGGCTAAGAGAAATCTAAAACACATGTTAATTGATAAAAAAAAATTATCATTTTATTTTTTTCTTAAAATTATTACAATATATAAAATAAAATATGTATGGATATATAATATTTAATGAGATTTATATTCTTTTAAGTAACTGTTCATCAAAAGTAATTTTTCTGATAACGTTTATTTAAACAAGTGTTCTTTTTCATAAAAAGACACATATCCAACTTTTATTTAAAGATAAATTGCATCCTATAATCTAACTTCTAACCAAAAGTTATTTTTGAAAATGTATTTAGGGAAAAAGTTACTTTTTTTCCGCTTATCCAAATGGAGTCCACTTATAAGAGTTAATTAATCTCTTTTTTTTAGAGATTAAAAAGGTAAAAAGTTGGAAAGTTGTATAACTTTAAGGTTGAATTCATAAGGTTTAAAGTTTTTTAATTATGTTGAAAGTGACTGATAAATATAATCAGATGATGACTCCTTAATTGTTATTTGATGTTTGAGTAATTAAATATTAACTTCAATTGTTAAAGTAAAAATCAATTGACTTTTTTTAAAAGATCAATAAAACTAATACATTACGTAAATAGATTTATATATATGTACTGCTAAATTATATATAAGTTTATAAATGGAACATACTATTTTAAAGAAAAATGAAGTATAAATACTTTTAAAATAATTTTTTTAAATTTATTTAACATTTAAAAAAATTAATTTACTGTTTCACTCAGGGCAAGAGGTAAATGTAAAGCTACTTTGTTCCTTGTACCTTATCCTAATTTCTCCCAAAAAGTAAAAACTTCCAAGGGAAGAATGGGAAATGCAGACAAAGATTTGATTCAAATTATAGCAGATTTGTTTGGTGGAACGTTTTCAAAAGTTAAATACACGTTTAACAGTATTTTTTGTAAAATGAAATAATCTATTTCATATATTTACTTTAATTTGGGTAAAAGTACTTTTGTACCGTGTTTCCAAACGGAAACCGAGTCGTGTTACTATTTTGAGGTAGGACGAATAAAATGTCATCTTTAGCCAAAACCAATAGAAGCTCGACAAGTTATCAAAGTAGGTAAGGCATCCTCCAGTGCAAACCTAACACAACTTTCCAAAAGATAATAGTTACACGTTGATAAAGAAGGAAGGAAACAACAGTGACGTAGATAATGTGTCAGTCTCGCTCAGTGTGGTGTTTAAACACACCTTTAACGATAATTTTTATAAAATGAGATAATATCTTTTACATATTTAACTCGATTTACTTAAAAGTACTTCTCTACTACGTTTTTAAATAAACTAAATAATAATGGTTTACTAATTAATTTACCGCTGCTTAATCTTCCAAGTTCAGTGACATGTATGATAATGAATTTTTCGGTAAAAACATATATCTTTGTCGTATGTGAATAAATAATTAATTAATATTAAAAAATTAACATCAACCATTAATAAATGTATGTTGATACTTAACATTTTTAATATTAAAAGGAAAAAGTGTTTCAATTATAACACATTTGGCTTATTTACATTGAATTTTTTAAAAAAAACTTTTGGAATGATATTAATTTTGAGTTAAAATTTTTCAAGATAAATTGATACATTGATTAATCTTGATAAGTTACATGGAATAAGGTAAGTTTAAGGGTTGTTGGACATGTTGAAATCAGACTAGAATAAATAGGTTTAAAACTTCTGATAATAATTCTTAAATTTTAAAGGAGAGACTAAATTAGCAATAATGTGTCCGTTTGGGAACGCGGTAGAGAAATACTTTTATGCAAGTCGAGATAAATATATGAATGAGATTATCTCGTTTTACAAAAAAATACTGTTGAACGTGCGTTTGGCTTTTACAATTGCTCCGCCAAACAAGTCCAATAAGTGAAAAGTATAAACATGTTTTATTTTTTATATTAAAATTTGTATTTGTTATTTAATTTTTTAAGTAATTAAAAAAAGATGACGGGGTAAATTTGAGCCCTATAAGAGAATGTTGCCTGAAATTGAAGAGATCTGTTTGAGAAGGTGGTGGAGAACCAATTTTACCATTTATAAAGTAAATGTGAAGGAGATTATCTCGTTTTAAAAAAAATTATTGAATGGATGTTTGATTTTTTCAATGGGAATGATTACCTTTCCGTAGTTGTCTGAACCCTTCACAGTGAAGAGTGCTCGATCCACGTAGTTGCTTTATTATTTGGAAAAATGACAAACAAATCCCAAGTAAGACACTTAAATATAAAATGGTCCTAAACATTTGCATTAAATATAAAATGGTCCCAAAGATTTACAAAATTACAAAATGGTCCCAAAGCTGCTGAGGTTGTAAATGAAGGCTGGTGAGCTTGTAAATGAAGGCTTCTAAGGTTGTAAATGAAGGGCTGCTAAGGTTGTTAAAGGTTATTTGTCATTAACAACCTCAGCAGCCTTCATCTACAACCTCACCAGTCTCCATTTGTAAATTTTTGGGACCATTTTGTATTTAATGTAAATGTTTTGGATCATTTTATATTTAAGTGTCTTACTTGTGACCTGAGGGTTATTCTTCCTTATTATTTTGATGTTAGACACAAAACAAAATGCAACAAAAGCTCGACACCATTACCATAAAAATGCCATTTAGCGACGGAAAAATTCATCGTTAAATGGTTAGTTTCCTTCATAAAAATTCTATTTAGCGACGGAAAATATTAGCGACTCTCGTTTTAACGACGAATTTTCCGTCGCTAAATCGTATTTTTTTAGTAGTGCACGTTTTGCTTTATTCCTCCACTTTGCTCCATTCGTTGGAGAAATTATTAAAGTCGCATGCTCCTATCCAAACTTAACAAAACCTTATAGAAGATAATGCAAAACCATTTTTTTATCTACTTTTTAAAAATTTAAATTTTGTAATGTCTATTTTTTTCACCTCTCAATTATTGTGTTATACTCCTCCAACCTTACCTTAGTGTAGCACATCGACTGGGAAATTTTTTTTGTTCTACCTATGAGTCATCAAATAACCCATTACTTACTATTGTTGCAACCTTATTATAAATATTTGTTTAAGAAAAAAATATGTTACTTTAAAAAATGATTCCCTCTTTGGAAAACCGTTGGGAGAATAATTTTTAGTCAGAATACATTTTACAAAATAATTTTTATCCAGAATGCATTTTGAAAAATGAAAACTTATTTGGATAAACATTGTAAAAATGACTTTTTGATGGAAAGTAAAAAGAAAAATAAATCTCATTAAATAATATTGTATATTTTTTATCTTATATTGTTATATAAGATTAGAGAAAATATAAAGTGAAAACAAGTGAGTGGAATGTCCCAAGTTAACATATATAAGTTGCAACTTGAATTCTCCTAGGTTATGACTTAGAATTTTTACTTTGCGACCTGGAGTATCTCAGATCGCGACCTGTAATGTTGAAGTCGTGATATGAAATGCGGGCAGAAAGAGACAAATTATCCTTCTACCCAAAATACATTCTGACTAACATATGTCTCAAACACTCAATCCATTCTACAAAATACATTCTAACCTAAAAATACATTTCATACCTCCAAAATGCATTCTCAAACGTCCACATTTTCCTTTGACGACTAGTATCTGGCACTTATTGATAAAATATGTTACTTTTTCTTTAACGAAAAAACCAAATATGCCCAATTACTTTGGCGACCTTTTTGGTTATCCGTACACATGTTGCGATGTCATGATCACGTCCTTACCACATCGGCACATCACTAAGACAGTCCGATTACAAGGACCACCTCATGATCGATCAAATTTTAATTTAATGGGCTTAAAATTAATAAATGAGTGGGTACAAAATAAATCACATAGTATTAATATATATATATATAATTTTTTGGAAGTTAGGGGTGCAGCTGCATCCGGTGAAATCTATGTAGATCCGCCTATATGCACGGGGGTTTCCACATCACTCCTTTTAACTCTCCTTCTCCCTTCGCCCTCTCATTTCTTGTAAGTTTGCTTCTTGCAATAAAGGATAAGTGCTATAGTAACCTCTCTCCTTTTCTTTTGACGAGCGTTATACATTATTTCTTTCGATAACTTAAGGGTGAAGAATGAAAAATGGTGACAAAGGTTTAACTCAGATCGACAGAGTTGCTTTATTATTTTAATCTTTTGACGTTAGATGAAAAATTTAAATAAATGAAGTAAAATGTCATTTCCAGTCAAGCAATAGAGGGTCGACACGTACGTTGAGGGAAATGGTTCTACCAGCCTCATCCCTTCTCCACCGAAGGATTAAAAATTTTGATGGTATAAATTCAACATGTTATGAAAATATATAAATAAATACACATTTTTAAAATTCTGTAAAAATAGTTCAGTGCTGTAAATTACTGCTACTACTTTATATTCTTAATAAAAGAGTTAAAAAACTAATTTGGATGTGTTAAAGGAATAAGTTAAGTTAATTATTTGTAATATATATGGATTGATTTTCCTAAAAACCCTGCTCATCTTGATTACTTTTAGACCAAAACTTCTTAATATATGCAATCAATAGGAATATTTTGTGAAAAATTATAAATTTGGGAGACAAAGTATATTAAGATATCATATTTATGGTCAAATTCAATCACTAATAAGCTTTTTTTTAACAAAATTATAATAATAATTTAATAAGGCGTTCAATCTAGACCATCATAATTTTTATTCAAAATGTTGGAGGAGAGAAAAGGATGGTAGAAGAAGGATGGCAAGTGGTAGAGGAGAAAATCCATTCTTATAGTTTAGAAGCCATAAAATACAGGTGAATAATTGTTTTAAGGTTTAAGTAGCATTTTTACCACGGAAGTACACACGTTGGAGCACTGTGTATCCGGAAGTTTTTTTAGAACTAGATTCACCTCGGAAGTTTCTAAAACGTAGCATTTTTTACCTGGACCAATGGATCTGTAACGGACCTTTGTTTTCATTAGAATGATGCCTAAGTTCATTCGAATGAAAGACTTTAAAAGAAACTAAAATATATTTATTTTTTAAATAAAAACATATCACATTCAATTGAGGATAAAGGTATTCGAATGAATTATCTTTTTACATCGCATAGATTCCGTCCGATTTAAAACGTATTTTTTCAAATTGTATATCCTTTAATATATTCAAAAAATAAATATTATTACAATAAATTATAAATTTTAATAAATCAAAAAATAAATTATTACCTTTTAATTTCCTAATTATTATTTAAAAATTATTATTTTTATAATAAATATTATTATAATTAAAATTTCTATATTTAAAAAATACAAGATAGATATATAATATGATTTATTAAAATTTTAATAAATCAAAAAATAAATTATTACTTTTTAATTTCCTAGTCATTATTTAAAAATTATTATTTTAATAATATTTTTTTACTTTTTAATAATAATAATTATTAAATTTTTTATTAAATCTATTAATTCTAACTTTATAATTTATTAAAATATGTATTTAGAATTATTTAATTTAAAATTCGTTTTAAATCATATTTTATTTATAATATATTGGGTTCGTTTGGTAAAGCGGTGGAGAAGTACTTTTACCATTTACGAGGTAAATGTGTGAAGGAGATTATCTCATTTTACGGAAAAACACAATTGAACGTGCTTTTGGGGTGTTGAAAAGCTTTCCCAAACACACCCATTATATGATTTATTGTATTATTTTATTTTATTTAAAATGGAATATGTTTTTTTACCTTGGATGGATTTCTGTGTGGTGTAAAAGCAATTTTTTTAAAACATTTTTAAAAATGAATTTCTGTTACACCGTACAGATTTCCAAGTGGTGTAAAAGCAATAGTTTTTTAAATATTTTTAAAACGAATTTTTACAACATTTTTTTCATTTTTAAAATAAAAATTATCTTAAAAAATATTTAATTAATATTATATATATTATTAAATAAATTTTAGTAAATTCTGTAATATATTTTATAAAATGCATATATATTTTTTATTAAATAATAAATTTTAATTAATATTTTACTACATTTTTATAGACTTTAATTATTTTTTAGTTACAAATTTGTTATCATTATTATTAAAATTTTGTAATTATTTTTGTTTTGTATTTAAAATGAATCATATTATATTTGAAAATAAAAATGCCTATATATTTTTAATAAATTATTTGATTAAGCCTTTAATAATTTTAAGTATAACATGATTTTAAATTTAATAATTTTAAATACAAATTTTAATAAATTATTAAATTAGATTTAATATATTTTATAAGCCTTAATTTAAATAAAATATGTATTTAAAATTTAATTTCATATGTATTTAATTTCATTCGAATGACATATTGGTCTCATTCAACGATAAAATATAAATTTGTATCTTCTTCTTCATCGTATATTCGGATACGCTGAACTTTATGTATTCATTCGAATGGATACAGATCTCATTCAAATGAACGCAGACCTCATTCGAATGCTTTTTTCCGATTACAAAACCAAAAGATGGCCTAGGCCATATCCCTAACTAGAAAAGACAACATAAATTCTGGAGGATCGACAAAAAATGTCGCCCCTTCCAACGCATTCAATGTTGCTTTCGCTACAGCATCTGCCGCCTGATTCGCTTCCCTGTGGCACCACTCTACCGTCGCGTCCCAATCTCGTGCTAAACAATTCTGTATCTCCATACAAAGGTTTGTGTACGGATGGTTAGCATGAACTCCTAGCGACAAAGTCTCCACCAACTCCAAACAGTCAGTCTCAATCATAATCTTCTTCCATCCATTATCCCACGCTCTCTTTTGGCCCCACAAAACCGCCCAAGCTTCTGCAAAAAAACTATTTCCCAATCCCAAGTTACACATAAAGCCACTCAGCACTTTCCCATCATGATCCCGAGCAACGCCTCTGCATGCTGCCTGCATTCCACCCCTTAGACTCGTTCCATCCACGTTCTACTTGACCATCCCCACAAAGGGAGCCTGCCAACCAGCGTGGCGATCCACTTCAATATTAGTCTTCCGTAATGGCCCTCTTGCCCAACGTGCCACTGCACGAGTTTTGGCGATAATCTGATAGTACCCTACCGCCTTTCCTTTGAAGACGCCTGCATTCCTAGTCAATCATAAATGCCGACATAGGATGGGAACCCAGATCGACCAACGCACATCCATGACCTTGACTTCCTGCTTAATATTCCAGGAAATCCACTTATCAACCTCCGAAATAGAAAAGAAATTGTTGCATAACTGAGGAGGTACTAGAAGCTTCCAGCACTCCGCCGCTACATTACACTCTCTTAAGACATGGAGTGTGTCCTCCTTCGGTGCCCCACAAACAGTACACTCTTCTGTCAGCATATGTCTGGCGGATCTACACGTATTTGTCAGTAAGCGGCCTTTCATACAAAGCCACAGGAAATGCTTTACACGTTGAGGAACCCCCAGTTTCCATATACGACGCCAAGTGGTACTTTGAGAACGCTGCACACTAGACCACAAAGAATTGTAAGCTGACTTGACTGAGAACTCATCATCTGTAGTCGCTCTCCAAATAGGTTGATCCTCCTGCCCTCGTTTGTCGGTGGATTCCTATCAAGAACATCAAGGATCATACTCGGTAGGAATCGAATGATCTTTCTCCATCTCCAACTTCCTGAGTTCGTTATGTATTCTACTACAAATTCATCCTGCATACTCTGATCAATAGGCCTGATCACGTACTATTTCAGGGGTTGTAAACCTGGAAGCCAGTAATCTTCCCAAAACTTTACCTTATGTCCGTCCCCTAGTTTCCATCCGATCCCCTTACGGACCTTCTCCCACACTTCCTTAACTCCTTTCCACACTTGAGATCCTCTCCTGTTAACTTTAATATTAGGCAATATATCTGAACCGCATTTGTACTTCTCATGAAGAAACTTAACCCACAGTGCATCCCTCCTGTTTATCAAACCCCACCCCACCTTCATCATGAGAGCTTTATTTTGCTTCCGAGCATCTTTATTCCAAGACCCCCTTCCTCTTTACTACGACAGACCTCTTCCCATGCAACTAAATGGACTCTTTGTTTTCACAAAAAAAATGGACTCTTTGTTCAGTGGTTGAGCTCCCCCAGAGGAATCTTCTATTCCTTTTATCAATCTCGTCGCAAGTACTAGCAGTTAGAGAGTGGATTGCATGGTGTACACCGGGACATCAGATGCCACCGACGTGATCAGTGTTTGTCTCTTCGCTAGGGAAAGGCTATGAATCTTCTAGTTAGCGAGGCGAGTGTCCATTTTGTGTAAAATCTCTTGATACGTTCGCTTTGACACTCGTTTGTGCAATAAAGGAACCCCTAGATACTTCCCCATGTCTGTAGTTGGAATTAAGCCCAAAAATTCACTGATCTCACGACGCCGGACCTGATTCACATTCTCAAAGAAGAAGATACGAGACTTTGTTGGGCTCACTTTTCTCCCAATGCAAGGTAAAAATCATCCAGGCAGGCTTTAACCATCCCCGCTTGGTGAGCACTGGCTTTAGCAAAAAAGATAAGGTCGTTAGCTAAAAACAAATGGGAAATGGCTGTTCTCCTTTGCGAAAGACAAAAAGGGAGCCAATTTCCTTCCATCACCGCTTGCTGAATAAGATGAGCCAATTTTTCCATAACCAGTACAAATAAGACAAGGGACATTGGATCTCCTTGACGAAGACCCGTCCAGGATGGAAAGTCTGTCCTCTACCTCCATTCCATAAAACTTGCATAGACGCTGTTGAGAGGCAAGCTTCAACAAACTCAATGAACTTGGGAGGTAGCTTTAACTCACGCAGGCACATTGACACAAATTCCCATCTCACTCTATCATAGGCCTTCTCCAAGTCAATTTTAATTGCCATAAACCCCTTTTTCTTCTTCCTATCTCTCATGGAATGAATAATCTCTTGTGCTAGAATAATATTATCCGTGCCTTGTCCACCAGGTATAAAACTACATTGGTTGGGGCTAACAATGTAAGGCATTACTTGCTTGAGTCGATTTGCAAGAGTCTTAGTCACCACTTTATAGATCACATTACATAAGCTGATAGGCCGAAAGTCGCTAAAATACTGTGGGGTTTCCACTTTAGGAATCAACACAATATTCGTTGCATTTATTTTCCCAATCTCACGCAGTGATTCGAAATTTTCCGCACTAAGTTCATCACTGAGTTACCCACTATCTCCCATTGACTCTGATAAAATAAAGGATTCAAACCGTCAGGGCCTGGAGTTTTTAAGGGCCCCATGCTAAACACTGCATGCTCAACTTCGCTCAATTCGACTCTACGATCAAACTCCTGTAAAGCCTCACCACCCAACTCCGGGAATTGCCCTCCAAAATTGACATTGTTACTAAAGTCAAGATCCTCAAGGTACAATTCTTAGAAGAAAGTCGTACCCTCTTGTCTTAACACCTGTAGATCGTAGACCCATTCACCATTACCATTTGGACTCCTTAGAGCTTCCACCACCTTCTTATGCCGCCTACTATTAGCGACTGTATGAAAATACCGAGTGTTCTTATCACTATTCTTGTACCACTCGCATCTTGGTCATTGGAGCCACATAAGCTCTTCTTGAATTAGAATCTTCTCTAGTTCCTCCCATATAGCATTCAATCTTGATACCTGAGAAGCATTGTGAATTTTGTGCCTGTTTTCTTTTTATAGCTGTGACAATAACATTCTCTTCCTCTTGTTGATACTCCCAAACACCGATACATTCCACTCTCTAACATCATGAGTAAACCGGTTCACATTCTCTTCCCAATCATTACTATCTCTCTAAGCATTCTTGACTAGTTCCTAAAAGCCATCATGCATAACCCACGGGGCAAAGAACCTGAAGGAGCGATCCTACGGCCTTGTCTCCACGATGTTCCTCAATTTTAGAAGCAATGGACTATGGTCCGATTTAAATCTCGGGAGATGGATTACCGACACGGTATTGAAAGTCTCAAACCAAAAGGGGTCTGCAAGAACCCGGTCAATATGACTCCAAGATCTCCCCCTACTCCACGTATAGTGCGGAAACCTCGCACATATCATTATTACTCACCCACTTTATAAACTCCCTGTCCAGCCCTGCAGGCCTGCCCACCGCTAAGATCCTCTCTCCGTCTCTTAACGTAGCATTCACATCACCTCCTACACAACATCGGCGCACTCCCAAACTCTTGATAATTTCGAGCTCTCGCCATAAGGTTCTTCGGAGGGTATTATTCGGATGCCCGTAAACCACAGAAAAGTCCCAAGAGTATGTCGTCCCTTTCTTAAACATGCAATGCAAAACCTGTGTGAATTTGTTATTAACTTCAAACTCCATATCCGCATCCCAGAAGCACCATATTCCTCCACTAAACCCGTTTGTCTCCACAATCTCCACCTTATCAAATCCCAGCCTTTGAGCCATCGTAAATGCTACTTCACCCTTACGACGTGGTTCAAGAATTGCAAGATGATTCATGTTATACTTCTTACAGAGCTCTAACATAAGCTTCACAAAAACTCTACCAATACCATGTGAATTCCAAACTAAAATAGCTTTATCCATAAAATAATGATTTTAAAGCAGAACCCAAACCACCTAACGATCACTGAGTTGCTGTTCGTCCTGACCTTACTATCTCCTCCACGTTCAACGCCCCAAACAACGAGGTCAAATGAGCCAAGAAAATTCCATCTCCACACACTCCTAGGTCAGGTGGTTCGCTGTCCTCGTCCATAACCTCTTGGGGAAAATTTACAATTCCTTTACCATTATCTGGTAATACGTTAAAGCCCTCATCTTCCTCCATATTTGCCACCAATTCTTTCTTGTTCAGAGATTTATTTATCTCCAAGTCGACAGTCCCAGTCATCTCCTATTCTCGCTTTTGTTTTATCTTCATTATGATTGGCATATCACTCTGTGGGCCAACATAGTTTTTTCCTCATTAATCATGGCATTTTGACTTCTTCCCGTGGGCCCCATAGTTTCCTTTTGCTTCTTATCTTTTCTCTCAACGTTCTCTATCTTCCCAGACTCTCAGCCCACGTGCAATTCTCTTTCCATATTAATATTCTCCTTAATTGCTTTCATAGCGCATCTTCCGTCTACTTTGGCATTAAATCCCGACTGTTCCTCCTTCTCCAGAACTGAGAATCTCATCCTGTAAAGTCTCACATCAGTTGGGAAGGAGAACGAAGCATGCCGGGTGCTGGGCTGTTACAAATCCCACACCTCTCATTCCCATATCGAGCCCGTGATTCTCACCTAACGTCGCTCCCATCAGTCCCTCCGCCGACCGGCCGCTTGGATCTCCGTGGACGTTGAACCATCATCCATTCGGAGTATTGCACCTCCAATGCTCCAAAGCCACTACTGCCATATTGCGCCATTCCCTCCTTCTCAATTGCTGTCAAAGGATGTAACGATGCGTCGCTGGCCATCGTCGCCTTCGGTTGATCAATCTGCGTGTTTTATTTGGATGGGCAGTGATCATAATCGTGCCCATAGCGACCACAACTGAGACAAATTAAGTGGATCCCCTCATATTGAATCCTTTGCTCTTCACCATTGATGAAAATAACTGGAGGTATGGGAGAACTAAGGTCTAGTTTGATGCATAGGCGTGCGAACTTGCCTTTCTTCCTATGCAACGTCGTCATGTCAACCTTCAACACTTTTCCTATCTGGGAGCCTAGAACATGAAGGATTCCTTTATCATAATAATCCAGCGGCAGGTGAGTTAGCCGGACCCAAGCAGCAATCCTCGTAATCGACTCAACGTGGGGCTTAACTGTACCACGAACATGTCATCCTCCATGGTTGAACAGCAAGGTAGTGATCGAAAATAAGCCATGGCCCTCTCATAAGTGCAAGATCATAATCCCTCTGATCAGTAAACTGTACCACGAAATAACCCGATCCCATGTCTATTATCTCGGCTTCACCGTCTCTTGCCTATAACTGCTGCACCTTCTTCTCTAGATACTCTAGATGAATCATGCGTCCTAGGAGCTTGACGATCAGTGCGTTCTTCCATCGTTCGGCAAGGCGCTCTCTTTCCCTAGGGGGAACTAAAACATTCGGCCCTTTGGGAGTCATGACCACCTGGATTCTGTCTTTCCAGCGCCCATCACTCCACCAATCCTCCTCTTCTTCCATGTTCCGGTAATCCTTAGTCACAGCCTCTTTGAAGGTCCTGTAGCGAGAACCCGACACTCCGTCATTCCCCATTTTTTCCTCTAGAGTAAGCCCACTACTCATCCATTCCTCCACCTTGGGCGCTAAGGACATATCGTTCGAGAAACCCACTCCGTCCTCTCGTATCTTCTTCCTACTCCTGGCCAAACCGTCACTCTCCTCCAGCGTCGGCGGCGAGTTTCTTCTCTCACAACTCCGTTCACGCTCTCGCTCACTCATGGTCGTCTCCATAGAATATAAGGAATTGCCTTTTTCATTCAAATGCTTTTACTTCATTCAAATAATGATGTTATAAAATATATTGTAAATAATAAGTAAATAATTATAAATAAGAAATAAATAATTATAAATATATTAATACATTAATGTTATATATTTAAAAACTAAATAATATATAAAAAATATAATAATTATAATATATTTTATAATTATTTATTTATTATTTAATATATTATATTTTATTAATATAATAATATTATGTATACCTTATACCTTTTATTAAAATTATTTAAAATATTCAATTTAGAAAGAGGCTCATTCGAATGAGGAAACAAAAATTTGTGAGGCTCATATTCAATTCAGAATGAGACGCATATTCGATTCACAATGAGGCCTATATTTGATTTAGAATGAGGCATAATTGATTCAGAGTGAGACTCGTATTCGATCTAGAATGAGGCTCATTCAAATGAGAAAATAGAAATTTGTGAATGAAATAAGACTTTCTAAACCGTATGGAAATCCGAGCGGTGTAAAAGAATTTCCATTCGAATGATGGACTCCATCATTCGAATTAAAATTTCATTTCAACACATCCGAAAGCTTATTAAAATTCGAATGAAAATTCAAACCCCATATTAATTCGAATAAAGGCTTATTAAAATTTATAAAATCTAATTTAATAATTTATTAAAATTTGTAATTAAAATTATTATATTCGAAATCATGTTATATTATAATTATTAAAGGCTTATTAAAATATGTAGGCATTTTGTTATTTTCAAATATAATATAATTTATTAAAATAATTTAATAAAAATTAAAATAATTTCTTGCATAATATTTATTAAAATTTATTTAATGATAAAAAATATAGCATAAGATTTATATTAAAAATTTTATTAAAAAGATTTTAAAACTAAATTAAAAAATTTATTAAGATTAAGATTTATATTATAATTTAATAAAATTTATATTAAACATTTTTTAAAAATATGTTATCGTATTTATTAAAATTTATTTAAAGATAAAAATATATATGATATAAAAAATTGTAATTCCTTTATAAAAGAAATTCTTTTTAAAATTCTTTTTAAAAAAATTTGTTACTTTTTTACCGTACGGAATTCCATATGTTTTAAAAGAAAATCATTTTTATTAATATTAATAAAAAATATATTACTTTCCATGTAGTGTAAAATATTTTTATTTTAAAAATATTAATAAAAAGTTATTACTTTTATACCGTACGGATTACCGTGCGGTCTAAAACAAAATTCATTTTTATTAATAATAAAAAATATGTTACTTTTATACCATATGGTAAAAGACTTTTATTTTAAATTATTAATGACAAAATTATTACTTTTGCACCATGCGGTGCAAAAAGTATACATTTCTAATTTGTATGATTTTATATATTTAAAAAATATATATTAATATTCTAATAAATTAAGAAATTAAAATTAATTTTGAAATAAATTATTATATTTAAAATTTTGTTACTATTATTTTATTAATAATAAATAAATCATTAGTTTTTAATAATTATTATTAATATTTTGTAATTTTTTTAATAAATTTACTATTATTAATTTTAAATTTGTTATTATATTTAATAAATTTTAATAAATTGATATTAAAAAATGCCTACATATTTTGTTAAATTATTTTAATAAGCCTTTAATAATTTTAAATATAACTTGATTTTAAATAAAATAATTTTAAATACAAATTTTAATAAATTATAAAATTATATTTATCTAACTTTTATAAATCAAATTATATGCTTACTTTTTATTTGTAAAAAATATAAGTTTTAATAATAATTATTATTAATAACGAAATTAAAAAATAATAATGATTTATTTCTTGTTTTATTAAAATTTTCATAATTTATTATATTAATATTTATTTTTTAAACATATTAAATCTTATACTTTCTATAAAAATCTTAATTTTTATACCGCGTGGGATTTGATACGGTTTAAAAAGATACCTGATTCGACTGCTCTTATCCTCAATCGAATGTGGTATACTTTTATAATATGCTTACATATTTCTTATTTTTAATTAATATTTTTTATTAAATCTCATAATATATATTTAATAAATTTTAATAAATCATGTTATTTTCAAAAATAAAAAATGGCTACATATTTTTTTAACGTTAAATAAATTTTAATAAATCTTATAATATATTAAAAATTAGATTTAATAAATTACATAATTTTAATATATTTAATAATTACCAAATTTTAATGAGCAAGTGCAAATTTACTAACAATGTGTCCTTCATTCAAATGAACATATACCTCATTCGAATGAAAAGAAACGTCCGTTACAGATCCGTTAGTCCAGGTAAAAAATGCTACGTTTAATAAACTTCTTGGGTGAATTTGATCCAAAAAAACTTCCGGATACACAGTGCTCCAACGTGTATACTTCCGTGACAAAAGCGCTACTTTACCCTTGTTTTAAATTTGAAACTTTGGGTTCTAAATTCGCTCACTAGTCACAAGCAAAAGAAATTTACACATCAAGAGGACAGGATGTAGTGGGCAAAAAAGGGTGAGACATCATGAGGACCAATTCGCTCTCTTTCTCAAAGAGAATAAAGTAAAACCTTAGAAGCAAGTATCCACTATGACTGTAGACGATATATATTGATGATATTGTTTACAGGGGCTCTGAAATTAATTTTCCTTGGGCAGATTAAGAGGAGGGTTGCCTGAAATTGAAGTAGCAAAATGACTTGGTGGGTTGCCTCAAGCAGAAAGATGATGTGGGTTGCTGAGAGTGGTAAGAACTGGACTGAGAGTACTAAAAACATGAATTGGTCAGAAACCACTGGGAATTGGTTTGAGAACATAGAGAATATGGATTGGTTTGAGATATTTAAGAATTGGTTTGAGAGCAATAAGGTTTGGGTTGAAGAAGTAAAAGAGAAAGGACTGAGCGATGAGGCTTGGAAATTCATTTTTTCAGCAGGTATGGTTCTTCTTCTTGTTGCTGCCGTCGTCCTTTTGTGTCCATTTGCTTGTTCTTGCTTAAGCATAATTCTGACGGCGATTGGTCAAACGATCGGATCCATATTACGATATTGCTTGGTTCTTCTCAAACCAATTATTTTGACAATCAAACCCATATTACGATGTTGCTGGGTTCTTCTCATACCAATTCGTTGTGCAACCATATCCATATTGAAATGTTGTGGCGTTCAACTTATGAAAGCACCTGGTCTGGCGATCCAGATACCAAGAGCCCTCTTTTCGCTATCCCCCAGAATCTTCTTCGCTCTTTCGCGCTTAATATGTTTATGAAAAGGAGAGATCCATCAGGATCTACATTGTGAATGCCCCTTCAAGCTTAAATATATGTATATATTTTGTACGTGCGTGTGTGCGTGTGTGTGTGGCACTTTCTCTCGTTCTGGTATTTTGTTTGTCCCCTCCCCCTATTTTAAGGTTTCTTTCTTGTTGGTCTGTGCTGTACTATGTTGGTTGGGGAATGAAATCGCGTACTGGTTTAAATTTTTCTGTTGCTTTAATTTCTTCTGCTTCTTATGCATGTACGTTTTATGTTTGATTCTATATATGTTTGTGTAAATATGTACATAATGCCAGTTTGCTGTTATCTATGTTGCTACACAAGTCTTCCGAAATTTGTTTGTATACAAGTGAGAAGACATTCCAAGATCTATGAATGAGTTTTTTTTACACTTTTGTCTTTTGTCTAAAATAGGGTTTAGGTTTGTTGTTAAACAGACCCTCTCCAAATGTGCTTTTTTGGGTGATGAGCACCCTACCGATTAGATCTAAATAGTTCAAATTTATTTATTTATTTTAATAAAAAAATATTTGAACGATATGAAATCTAAAATAAAATTAATCTTTTGACCAAAATATTTCTAAATAATATTTTTTATTATGAAATTTGTAGTTTAAAAATTAAATTTAGAGTATCTAAATCTAATTGACTAGGGTGCTCATCATTTTGAAGTGCAATGACGAATGGACCGGTAGTCGCCTTAGGTCAATGTCAAAGATTAACCGAATTAATGTAATATAGTGGCAATTCAGGTCGTATTCACTTTGAGGATTCAAAAACAAAATTAAATCCTAATACATAAATGCAAGCAATCTAATCTAAAAATTGACTTGAGGAATTTCTAAGTAATTGTTATGAATTAAACTAAAATTAAAATACTTCTTTTTTATATGAAAATAATTGAAATAAATTATGGTAACCAAAATAAAAATGAAACACACGAATAAATGATGAAAGTAATCAATCCTCCAATTCAATAACACAGATAATCCTCGCTTCAAGGGGTACGAGTTAAAATAATGAATTAAGAATTATAATTAAGTTTTAATCCAACAACCGATCCACCTCGAATTGTCACAAAATATTCTTCAAAAATTCCAAATTACCAACTGCAACCAGAATGGCAAAATGAAATTAAGGATTATAAAAATCAATTCTTAATTATAACTCTTAAATTCAAAATAACATAACTAAGGCTAGCAAGGGATAATATGATTCAAGATTCTAAGCTAACTCAGAAAATCACAAAATATTAATTCTAAAAGCAATACAAATGTCATACCACAACATTATAATTGAAACTAAAGCTATAATCAATCCAATATCCGATGCTAATCAATAATTCAGCCACAATAATATTCAGAATATAATTAAATTAAATAATAAAAATTGTTCCAATAAACAGAAAACTATCATAAGACTTAGGAATTGTTAAACAATTATTGAACAAAAAATTAAAGTGACTAAAACATTCTGCAATTGTTGTTGAATTGAAGAATTATAAAATTAGCCAAAGCACTGCAACCATTACCATCTTGGAACGAAGCTGGAGTAGCAGAACAGGGCAATGGTTGGAGTGGGGAGCAACAAAGATATTTGCTACAAAATTTTACTTTTCATTGGTATGTAATTTACATATATTATCTTTTATTTTTCTCTAACTTTATCACAATATATTAAATAATATATGTATTATTTAATGAATTCCATGTACATTTCAAGTAATTTTCTACTAAAAGTCACTTCTCCAACTTTTATCCAAACAAGTTTTCTTTTTCACAAAAAAGTCCCTTATTCAACGTTTATCCAAATATAAATGTGATTTTGCAAAATATATTTTAGACAAAAGTCATTTTTTAAAATAAGTTTTGGATAAAAATTACTCCTCTCAATAGTTATCCAAACAGACCCAGAATTGCTTTATTCTTTTGATGTTAGAAGCAAAACATAATGCAATAGAAGCTCGACGCATTTTGCTTTATTCCTCAACGTCGTACTCATATTCTGCATCCTAGAAGAAATTGTGCCTGTTTTTATTAGTAGTATAAGCCACTTTTTAAATATGATTTACGATTTATAAGGTAAACATATGAGAGAAGTTTTATCTTAATTTACACAAACATAATTACTCAACACTAATACAAACAGGGTTGTAAGCTCCGGTCCAAACTTAACAAAACTTTATATAAGATAGTGGAAATCATTTTTATTTGTATTTTTCTTAAATTTTAAATTTGGTACTGTCTATTTTTTCCCTTTCAATTAAACATTTTCAATTTGGTTTTGTCTAAGCCATTAGTTCTTCATATACACGACAAATAATGATGCTAACAAAGTAAAATTACATGAGTTAATACTTAAAAGCAATAACAAAGTAAATTAAAGTATTTTATCATATGCTATTTTGATCCTCAGTGTTAAACAAATTAAATAAATTACCAACGTTGTGGACAAAACAAAATTAAAAATGTTTAATTGAAAGAAAAAAAAACAGACAGTACCAAATTCAAAATATAAGAAAAATATAGATAAAAAAGATTCTCTATTATCTTTTATTTAGTTTCGTTAAGTTTGTAGTGGACCATGCCTACTTTAATAACTCCTCTTACTTTGAGGAATTCCAAAACCCCATTAACACCTACCGTTTGTTTAACTCTTTCTCTGGATCAACATAGCATCACAATAGTATCTTTGAACTCAGTTGCTTTGTGCAAATCAGTTTAATTAAAAGAATAATAAAAAGATAATAATTAAACCTATTTAACACTTACATAATTCATTAGCAAGATAAAGACAACTTTTACAATCAAGCCCTGTAATTATAATAAAATCACTGATATAAACATGTATAATAAATTAGGGATTCATCAAGTTGAAATGACCTTTTATTTTATTCTATTATATTTTTTGTGTGTTTAATGTCAAAGAAATAAAGCAACTCTGTCAACTCGAGTCAAGTCTTTGTTTGTAAGTTCCATAATCCATTCTTCATTCGGAAGATTACTTTTTAAAAAAAGAATTAGTATAAAGGTGCCAAGAACTTACTTTAACAGGGTGTCGATCTTCTATTGGCTGCTGTGGCTGGAAATAACATTTTATTTTATGTGTTTGCTTGCGTCTAACGTCAAAGGAATAAACTACTCGATCTACTTGTGTCAAGTCTTTGTCTGCATTTTCCATTCTTCATTCGGAAGATCTTACTTTTTACAAAGGATTAGCATAAGGTGCCAATAACCTAACAGTTTGATAATCATCCATGTCTGAAATGTATATTAGTACCCGAAAGTTGGATAGGATGGCCCTTGTGTAAAGATTATATCACTCCCAATACTTATGAATTAGAAGATGCTCATTCAATGATAAAAATGTAAAAAAAACTAATACGCATGAATGCCAAATATTCTTTGAATGGCTGTACGTTAAAAAAACAAATCTAATCAAGAATATATAAAATATATTTGTATTGTAATGGTAGGGGATACACAATACCATCAGAGTCAAGTCTATTTAATCCTTTCCCTTATACTATACTATAAAATACAGAAATAATACAAGTCTACCGTACATTATTGCACTTCCACTTGACACCCACCGTTAATGATTAACGGTCCTCTTGCGTCCATCTACTTGTTGTTAATAGATTGATAACTCTTTGACAGAGTTCATTAATGTCTGAGCTCATTACTTTACCCGTACCTATTTTAATAACGATGTCTCAATTCTCATCCATAGTGAAAGAGTCAATTAATTTTTTTTCAAAGATTAAGCAATTTTATTAAATATTTATATGCATAACATAGATTTAATTAAATTGTTTAATCTCTTAAAAAAATTAAATGACTTCCATTAATGATGAAAGGTGATAAGTTCTTGGCACATTATACTAATTCTTTTTAAAAACTAGGTTAAATTATACATTTAATCCTTTAAGTTTACATCAAGTTTCAATTTGGTCCATTAAATTTAAAAAAAATTACTTTAAGTCATTTACCATTAACACTGTTAATTTTACTTAATGGAAAATGCTAATTTAGTCACCATTCTGCAATTAAATAATGTTAAAATATACTTAAATATTGATTATTTACTAACTATTTTATATTTTAAAATTAATCATATTTTATCAACATTTAATTCAATAATCACCATTTAAATTTGTTGAGTCATCATTTTCTGTTAAGTAAAATTAAGGATGTTAATATTAAAGAACTAAAAATGCACTTTTTAAATTTAACATATCAAACTAAAACTTGAGGTAACTTTAAAGGACCTAACACATAATTCAGCCCAAAAAGTAAAAACTTGCGAGTGAAGAGAGGAAAATGCTGACAATGACTTGGGTGGATGAAGTAGCTTTTTTCTTTTATTTATTAACAAGACTTCAGAACAACGTAGATGCACAATTATGTAGAATTGTTCGACAAATAAATTACATGAACATCATTAAACTCATAAGAAATAAATTTGGAGAATGTAATCCTTTCAGTTGATCAATTAGAAATTAAATGTCAGCTGGTTAACGAAGTTAAAGAGATCTAATATTATTAATTGATTATTTCTAAATTTACATTTTTACTAAGTTAATTGTGCTGGGTGCTTTTATCCAATTATTTTGTTGCTAAATTTGCACTTTTAGCCTTTTATTTATTAATTAAAAGCACTAGTATTTCGTTTTCTTTTTTTTTTAGTAAAAACCCAACCCCTGCCTCATTATTTTACCCGTAAAATAATTTTCAAAGATTGCACATCTCTCTTTCTAGCTAGGAATTTTTCTTTTTGGAATAAACTCTTGAAATGATTTTTTAAGCTGACAACTATCAAAATTTTGATAACAGTTAATATGCCAAAATATCCATTAACTTTTATTAAATATGCATATAAAGCCATATACTTTCTTTGGGTGTAAAAGTGCTCATTAACCTTTAAAAGTGCTCATAAAGCCTCTCTCCATAGTTATTTTGGTAAAAACGCACATTCACTCTCCCTATGATTCAAGTAGCAATTCATTTACAACAGAAGATCGTAAAATCAAGCTTTTCTTCAACTTATTTCCTATAAATAATTAAATATGCTTCATCATCGAAAGGAGAAAGGCCAAAGCAACCTCTGCCCCCCTCTCGAGCAGGCACTATGGTTTTAATTGCACACGGAAGAAGAATAGTCTCAAGTAGGGGGATTTCAGAGAAGTGAGAACACTACTAAAATCTTGAATCGGTTTGGAAGGAATTGGTTTGAGAGCACCAAAAATATGAATTTGTCTGAGAAAGCAAATAATGGTTATGAGATGGCCAAGAATGGGTTTGGGAAGAGTAAAAGTTGGGTTGAAGGAAAAGTGAGAGCCCGAGGAATAAGTGATGAGCAAAGAAGTTTACTCATCAAACGTGGTGGATCTCTTCTTCTGTCAACTGCTATTGGCTTCACCGAAGGATTTGGAAGTGCCTTGAGATTCATCTTAACAAGCGCTTTTTCTGATGATGGTTGCTGCAAAATGGCTCAAAATAAGCTCGAGGTGGTTAAAAATAGGTTTCAGAAGACTAAGATCTTGGCTGAGATGACCAAAAATGGGTTTAAGACGAGCAATAGTTGGGCTAAAAAGAAGATAAGAGCTACAGGTATAAGTGATAAGCACAGGGATTTAGTTGTGAAAGGTGTTGCGGCCCTTCTTCTTGCTGCTGCTATGGGCTGCTATGGCGGACTTTCTGGTGCTTGTCAATTCATATTTAGAGGAGCTGGTGGTTCTGGTGATCGCAAAAAACTCATGAAAGCACCGGGTCGACCAGGCGAGTTCATAGCAAGAGTTGCTTTTGAAGCAAGCCCTAAAGCTTACTTTCATGGTTTGCGCTGCAAACTTCCGTGGTAGAATTAATCAAGCAGATCAAGATCTATAGAGAGTGTGTGTGGTTCTTATATTGGTTTGGCTCTCTCTTGTTCTTGTTGCTTTTGAGTTCCTGCACGTTGTTAGGTTTCTTTCTGGTTGATCCATCTACCCTTTTCTTTTGTGTTAGCTTAAAGATGAGATCATGTACTGGTTGAATCAGTTGTCGCTTTCTTATGTTTATGTTTAATGTCAATTTCATGGTTGTTTCTCTTCTCAATCTCTCCATCGCGGCCGGCCATCGGTGGTGGTCGGATTTAATGATTTATTGCTTTTGTTTTGAAATTTACTACACGCTTGGAATGAGATTTACGGTTACATGCAATTGATAATCATTTTCCCCATATCTTGTCAAAAAATGAATAGATGCTTACAGTTATTTACTACTTTGACAATGAAATTTACTGCACTTCAATATATATTTACCATATAGTAATGAAATTAACAATCATGGCTTGTTTGGCATTTCGTTTGGAAAAGTCAAACGTGCATTCAACAGTGTTTTTTCGTACAACGAGATAATCTTCTTTATACATTTACCTCGCAAATGGTAAAAGCACTTCTCTACCGCATTCTCAAACGGGCCCATATTTTGCTTACATATGAAAAGTGGCATATTATTTTTATATATGAAATAGCGGTTGTTAATTAATTTCATTAATATGATAGTAAATATTTATTAAAACATGGTAAGTCTCATTACAAAAATAGGAAATTGTCATAAGTATTCAATCAAGTTTAAAATAAAGAAAAATTTTGCTGCCGATTGCGTGCCAGTTTGGGAAGCCATTTTCCCAAACCGTGCATGTAAGCCGAGATAAAACCATCTTGAAATCTGTAAAAACCATCTCGAAATCCATAAAAACCATCTAAAAATCCGTAAAACCATCTCGAAATTCCCAAAATGCCTCAAAATCTGCAAAATCCATTTTCCCAACGGAATTCCCAAACACACACTGCATTATTATAATGCAAATCTCATTACACAAGTAGTAAATCCGACGAGGATAAATGGGTTTGAAACTTCTGGCAGTATTCTTAAATCTTAAAGAGACTAAATTACCAATAATAAGTGAGAGGGATAAACATATTCTCATTTTTAAGTGGTTAAACACTCACCTAAATTTAAACACAATATTTTTTTTATATTATTGGTTACACTAAAAGAAGATGTTGTATATTTAAAATGGAGAAGAATCTTCTTGAAATCTTGTATGTCATGTTTGGTACGTTAGAAATGAGAGAGATGGATGTAGAAATAGAAATGATTCCACCACAAAGTTTTTTAGTACAAGGAAATAAGGATTAAAATTATTTTCACGTAGAAGTCAAATTCATCAAAATTGATGAAAATGACTTTCATCAAAACCAATGGAAATATGAAAAATTACATCGAGGTGAGATTTTAACATTTTTGACCATATCTTTTTTATCTAATTTTCAGATAAAAATGTCAACGGTATTATGGTATTTTAATATGAAAATGTATTATAATTAAAAAATTATATCACATTTACATAAAATACCAAATATTTTTTAATATTATTCATCTCCATTAAAATCAGTTCTATAACACCAAAATTAACCTTGGTAACTGTCTGGAAACTTTACCGGAAAGTGTGGTAAATGGAGCCAAAAGACTTGCTCAATCGTCAGAGTTGCTTTATTTTTTGACGTTAGACGCAAAACAAGATGCAATAGAAGCTCGACAAGTTTTACTTTCTTCACATCGTACTCTTTGTATACATCATAGGAAAAATTATTAAAGTACACCTCCTCCACTTTAAACTCGACAAAACTTTCTACTGCATCATCTTGTTAATATATAAATCAATTAATTTTTTTAAAAAAATTTAAAAACTATATACTCTACTGAAAAATATTTATATATGCATGTAATTAGATGGTATATTAATTTATAGATAGAGCAAATTCATTTAAAAAATAATAGATATAAATGTTTTTCAGTTGTAATTAACTTTCTTAATCTGTTCAACAAAAGTCGATTCACTTTTATATTAAGGATGGGAGGTAGTAAAAGATATTAGAAAACCATTTTTATTCATATTTTTCTTAGATTTTAAATTTTGTACCGATTTTTTTCCTTTCATTTTTAACTTTGTTTTGTCTACCCATTGAGTTCTCGTGAGTTCTTATATATACAAGGAATGACATTGCTAACAAACTAAAGTGACACGAGTCAGGAAAATTTACAATCAAGTCCTAAATAGAAAAATTAATAAATAAAATGTCTCAAAAATTCACAAAATTACCATAAGGTTCTAGAAGTAGCTGCTGAGGTTATTATTAACAACCTTACCAGCCTTCATTAATAACCTCATCAGCTACTCTTGGACCTTATGGTAATTTTATGAATCTTTCATATATTTTGTTTATTAATTCTTCTATTTGAGGTTTGATTATAAATTTCCCATACTTTTTAACAATAACATAATAGAATTAAATTGTTTTATCATATGCTATTTTGATCCTTAATATAAAATTCAATTAATTAATTTGAAGAGATTTAGTAAATTGAATAAATTACTTAATTTTATACCGTTTTGATTCATATATTATTTTAATCCTTAATACAAGATCTAATTAGTTAAATTGAGTATATTAATAAAATATAATAAATTATTTAATTATACCATATATTACGTGATACATTTGAAATAATTATATGTATAATTATGTTCTACTCCTCCAACCTTATTATAATAACACATCAACTAGATTTTTTTCCAAATTATATATCATCAAAGAACTCATTACTCACTGTTTTTTTAATCTTATCATTAACTGAGGTTTGACGTTTTTTGAATATGTTCCTTAAAACTCACATCATTTATGAAGGGATATAGGTAAAAAAATTATTTATGACTTGAATTGCCATCTATTAATCTACAAGAATTGATATGATAGGTGGTGTCCTATAATAAAGTAAAAGAAGCATTTTACTTTACACATAGGGTTGGAAATACGGGTTGGACTCGCGGGCCCAACCCGTCAGCCTGCCAACCTTGCCAAGGTGAGCCCGCGGGTTGGCGGGCCAACCCGTCTAACCCGCTCTTTTTTATTTTGAAAAATAAAAATATATATTTACACAGCCCGTCAACCCGAGCGGGCCAGCCTGCATTTCCATCCCTATTTACACATCAAGTGAATTATTTTGAAAAATAATAAAACTCACATTATATATTTACCTTAAATTCAATAAAATTATTTAAAGTAAATTAATTCAAAGACTCACTTAGTAGTAGACACTTATTAACAAAAATGTGTTACTTTTCTCCTAGGAAAAAACCAAATACCACCAACAACTTTGGGGAGTTTTTGTGGTTTCCCAGATATGATGTCATAATCACGTCCTCATCACACGTCACTTTACCAATTATTTGCATCACACATCATCAAGACCGTCCAATTACAAGAGCCACATGATATCGATCAAATCTTATTTTCCACAATCGTTGACGGAGTTCAATTAAATTAAAAGTAAAATTAAAAAAATATAACAATTGGTTTGTTTGACGGAGCGGTTGGACAAGCCAAACACATGTTCAACAGTATTTTTTCGTAAAACGAGATAATCTCATTTACATATTTATCTTGACTTGTGTAAAAGTACTTCTCTATCGCGTTCCGAAATGGGCACAATAATGGGGGAGAGAAGGAGCTATAGAAGATGGGACAGGGTGCAATCAGACATTCTACTTTTGAGAAAGTTGGGGTAGGTTTGAAGCATGTCTATTTTAAACCTTGCTGAGGAGTTCGGTGGAGAATAATTTTTACGAAGTTTTGAAGTAAAACCTATATTTTGGAGAATAGATTTTGAAAAAAATAGTTTTTAGATTTTAAAATGTGATTGTGTTTGGGAAGTTATGGTGAGAATAACTTTTATGGATTTCGAAAAAGATTATAATGGAACAGAGGAAAGAGAAAAAAATAATTGAGAGAGAGAAAGTAGGAAGAAAGAGAAAGAGACAAGGAAGAAAGAGAAAAAGGAAATAAATAAAATAATAGAAAAGAGAAAAATAATTAGGAGAAAATGTATTATTTAATAAAAAATAGTTTTTTCAAAACCTAAATTTTAAATCTCAAGTTATTGAGAGAATTGATGAAATGTCTCAAGTAAAATACTTGTTAAAAGAAAATGAGAGAGATTACTTTAGCGCTTCTCCTTTATTGCAAGAAGCAAATTTATAAGAAATGAGAGTTATAAGGAGAAATATGAATCCCCCCTATGGATATTTATAATCCCAAAATAGTATCTTTTAACATGTTTAACATATAAAAAAAATCTTAAATAACTTATATCTATCAAAATTTAACAATTTTCAATTTTATTCTTATTTAATATCTACGTTAACATTTGAGAGTAAAGTCGACTCATAATAAATAAATGGTGAAATTGTAAATTCACATGAAAATTGAATGAAACAACTTATAAATATTAACAAATAAGATGTTTTCTTTTAATTTTACCCTATAAATAGAATAAAAGGGCATGTACACAAGGACAAAGGTTGCATTGCGAACTGAAAACTAAGTGTGTATTTAAATTAACCGTAAAAACTATTTTTTCACCTGTTTGGCTCATCATTTTCTCAGAAGACATTCTGGCGCATCCTTATCCTTCCTCCCTCCCTACGAACTTCTATTTTTTTTCTCCTTCCTTCTTTTGTCAGTTACCGTGTTCGAGCACCTAACCACCAATTCTCAGCCAGAGAGACCTCTCTCTCCTCCATTCTCTTCAATTCTTAGCCCTTCCTCTCCTTCACCATCTTCGTACTTGAAATTTCCCCTAATCCTTTTTACAGAATCGACCTCCAATCCTTTGTTCAAACAGACAGTTCGGATCTTGAATCTGAACCTTTCGATTGAGGATCCAGAGAGAGAGAGAGACGTTCAAATCGGTGGGTGTCGATGTTGTGGTTGCTGGATTTGTGCTCTTCTTTCGGAATTAATCTTAAATAGGATTTTGGTTTGTGGTTAGATAGACCCTCTCCAAGTCTCTTGAGGGGCAATCCATGATTGCCACTAAGTGAACTCCTCCAATTATTATTTTTGGGCGGCAAATTTTTTGGTCTACATAACTTTTGACTTGTTTAACTTAATAGGTCCACACTTTTGAATACATCCTAGGAGAAATTATTAAAGCAGACATGCTCCAAACCTGACGCAACTTTCCGAAAAGTAGAATGCCTGATTGCACGTCGGATATGGAAATGGTTTCTCTACTTTACTCTTCCCCTCCTCTACCAGTCTCCTCCCTTCTCCATCGAAGGATTAAAAATTTTGAGGGTGTAAATTCAACATGTTATGAAAAATATATAAATAAATTTAAATTTTTAAAATGCTATACAAAATAGTTCATTACTGTAAATTACTGCTACTACTACTTTCTATTCTTAATAAAATAGTTAGAAAAGTAATTTAGACGGGTTAATGAACTTAGTTGAGTTAGTTATTTGTAATACATATAAGTTGATTTTTCACTACTAGAAAAATGCGATTTAGCGACGGAAAATCCGTCGCTAAGATGAGGGTCGCTAATATTTTCCGTCGCTAAATGGAAATTTTCTGAAGGAAACTAGCCATTTATTGATGGATTCTTCCGTCGCTAAATGACATTTTTCTAGTAGTGTTTCTAAAGCCCATTTTCATCTTGATTACTTTTCAATGGAAACTCCTTAATATATTGAATCAATATGAATACTCAGGAAAAAATTGTAAATTTGGGAGAAAAAGTATATTAAGATATTATATTTATGGAAAAATTCAATCACTAATAAGCTTTAATATTAAGGATTTAAGGTTGTATTAATGTTATTATTTCTATTATTATGAATTAGATTTTTCTTCCTACATTTCTTTTACCATTTTTGAACTATTCAAATTGATTCAATTCATCCAACGCCCCATCCATTAATTCATCAAGCATTCACCCATTCGCACATGACGCCGCTGCACTGGGGGATTAATTGAGGCGCCACTGTTCACGGATTCATTCATTCATTCATTCATCATTCCTCTCTGCTTCACATTCTCATCATCTCATCCTCTATCCACTTTATTCCACAGCATGCATAACAGCAACACGCCCCTAGCAACAAGCCGCCACCTGCAAGCCATGGTCCACGAAATTCCAGATTTAAGGGAATTTAACTCTCCAACCATGAGCGGCTAGATTCGTTGTCCGATAGTGAGAGTCCTAAAGCAATTAGGAGAGTTCTTTGATTTTAATTTCACTTTCTAATATCTATATGTGTAGATTGTAATTCTAAGTGGTTAGAGTTTATGATTTATATATATGGAAGATGATCATGATCGGTTGATGTAATATGGATTGTGGTATTTGTATTAAATTGATACTTTCGGTTGTGATTAAACTATAGTACTTTTGTTATTCAATTGCTTTCTTTTATTCTCTTGAAATCAATTGATTTCCTAGGTTTATAGGAATTAATTCGAGGTAAAGAGGATCTTTTATAAATCTAACATGAGCTAAGTATTACGATATTTTTAATTAATTAATTGAGTCTAGGTTTAGATTAATTTAAAAAGTTAGAAATATTGATTAGTAAGAGTTCTTGCTAGTCATTGTGCTTAGTTAAAAAAAGAACTTAATATTAAAATTTGACGATGAATGTTAGTAGATTCAATCACCTAGTGCATCCATTTTATCTAATTTAAGTGCATTCATTTAGTTTAATTAATTAGAAAAATAAATTTGATAATTCTTAGTTAATTTGTTATTTACATTAAATTACTTAGGAATTAAATATAGGCTTCACGTAGAGATCGATCTAGGTTAGTGCTACTATATTGCATTTAACTTAATTTTTATTTAATTGCCTCAACGACAAGGTACATCATATATATATATATATATATATTTGGTAAGAAACACATTTCTTACATATTTATTATTTTAACTAATTTTGATCAATTTTTTATCCCCATACTCGCTTGATTAATTAGGTGGCAAAATATCTATCCATGTTGGCTAGCACAGTGGTTTTAATATTTTTTTATTTTTAATTATTTAAAATAAAGCAATAATCCTTTCTCAACCTATACCAATCCAACTATCAAAAAGCAAATATCAAATGTATGTTATCATTTCTCTCACATATTTATCCACTTAAATCCTAAATCATATTGGAAAAGTAATTTTTACAGTAAACACTTAGTTTTCTCTTTCCAATGCGACCTTTGTCCTTGTTTATTGAATACATGCCCCTTTGATTCTATTTATAAGGTGGAAAGAAAATGTCTTATTTGATCATATTTATAAATTATTTCATTAGACTTTTATGTGAATATACAATTTCATTCTTATTTATTCCGAGTTGATTTTACTCTCAAGTGTTACCGTGGGTATTAAATAAGAATAAAATTAAAAGTTGTTGAATTTTGATGGAGTTAATAATGTTTAAAATTTTTTATATGTTAAAGATACTGAAAGAGACTATTCTTGGGAGTATAAATATTCATAGGGGTTCATATCTCCCCTTTTAACTATATATATATATATATATCTCTCTCTCTCTTTTCTTGTTTTTTTTTCACTTATTCCCTATAAATATGCTTTATGCTCCAAAGGAGAAAGGCCAAAACAACCTCTCCCTCCCTCCCTCCTTCCCTCCCTCGAGCAGGTACTATGGTTTTTCTTCTGGGAGCGATTGGTCAGACGTTATCAAAATGTTGCTGGTTTCTTCTCAAACCAATTGGTCAGGCAATCATATTCATATTAAAATGTTTTGGCGTTAAACTTATGAAAGCTCCTGGCCTAGCGTCTGTGTATATACCAAGAGCCCTCTTTTCACTTAGCCCTAAGTTGTACTTCTTTCTTTTGCACCTATTTGGTTTATGAACAGAGGGAAGAATCAATCAGGATCTACTCCTTCTCTCTCCCCCCCCCCCTCTCGTTCTGCTCTTCTGTTTGTGTTTTCCCCCTTGTTTTAAGGTTTCTTTAATTTCTAGTGATAACCTGTGTTGTATGTTAGTTGTGAAATGATATTATGCATCAGCTTAAATTTTTCTGTTGCTTTCATTTCTTCTACTTATTATGCATGTAAGTTTTATGTTTGATCTTATATATATATATATATAATACCAGTTTGTTGTTGTCTATGTTGCTACTAAGTCTTTCGAAATTTGTTTGTATGACTGGGATTACTAATTAATTATCACGCATAATCTTAAATAGGGTTTTGGTTTGTGGTTAGATAGACCCACTCAAAATCTCTTGAGCGGCAATCCATAATGCCACTAAGCGAACTCCTCCAATTATTATTTTTGGGCGGCAATTTTTTTGGTCTACATAACTTTTGACTTGTTTAACTTAATTGCTCCACACTTTTGAATACATCCTAGGAGAAATTATTAAAGCAGGCATGCTCCAAACCTAACGCAACTTTCCGAAAGGTAGAATGTCTGATTGCACGTCAGATATTGTTGAGGGAAATGGTTTCTCTACTTTACTCTCCCCCTCCTCTACCAGTCTCCTCCCTTCTCCATCGAAGGATTAAAAATTTTGACGGTGTAAATTCAACATGTTATGAAAAATATATAAATAAATTTAAATTTTAAAATGCTATACAAAATAGTTCATTACCGTAAATTACTGCTACTACTACTTTCTATTCTTAATAAAATAGTTAGAAAAGTAATTTGGGCTGGTTAATGAAATTAGTTGAGTTAGTTATTTGTAATATATATGAGTTGATTTTCCTAAAGCCCCATTTCATCTTCATTACTTTTCAACCGAAACTCCTTAATATATGCAATCAATAATGAATACTTTGGGAAAAATTGTAAATTTAGGAGATAAAGTATATAAAGATATCATATTTATGGTCAAATTCAATCACTAATAAGCTTTTATATTAAGGATTTGAGGTTGTATTATTGTTATTATTTCTATTATTATGAATTAGATTTTTCTTCCTACATTTCTTTTACCATTTTTGAACTATTCAAATTAATTTTTAACAATTTAAATTTATTTATGCATTTTAAAATAAAATTATAATGATAATTTCATAAGGCGTTCAATCAAGACCATCAGAATTTTTAATCAAAATGTTGGAGGAGAGAAAAGGATTGTAGGAGGGCAAGTCGTACGTAGAGGAGAAAATCCATTCTTATAGTTTAGAAGCCATAAGATACAGGTGAATAATTGTTTTAAATTAGGAACTTTTGGTTCTAAATTCGCTCAATTGTCACAAGCAAAAGAAAATTTACACATCATGAAAGAGGACAGGATGTAGTGGGCAAAAAAGGGTGAGACATTATGATGACCGATTCGCTCTCTTTCTCAAAGAGAATAAAGTAAAACCTTAAAAATAAGTGGGCCCATTTTGGAAGCAACGGGAGAAGTAACTTATTTACAATCTGATATATGGAGAAGTGTGATTGAAAATAAGTTAGATTGTAAAAGTGATTTGTGTTTGGGAAAGTGGTGGAAGAAGTGACTTATTTGCAAAAGTAAATGTATTTGAAAAGGAGAAACTCATGATCTACAGTGCAAAAATATGAAAAGTTAAGCGTTTGGGCCATAAGCTTAAATAATAATCTCCATGTGCAAAATATGAAAAGTTAAGCGTTTGGGCCAGTGCAAAATAATCTCCATGTGCTCAAATTTAGTGCCTTTGTACCAATTAAGCACTGTCATCCGTGGACAGGGTCTTTTTACTAGGCATACATCCTCGATTGCTCTCCTTCAACTTGTTAGAACCACTAGATGGTTGCACTGTGTTTGAATCGGTCTCAGATAGAATGTTGTTCTGATTCTCATCCATCTCTATATTTGCTTCCATATTAGATGATACCATGCAAGAGATTCTATTGTCAAAGCATCATGTCTAACTTTCTATCTCTAGGGAAGCATCCACCACCTTCTTTTATTTACAAAAGGTTCAGAATGCATGCTAATATTAGCTATAGTCAAATTGTCACGAAATCTATGCTTAACCAGCTAAGTTACCTCAACATTTTCTTTACTTATCTTCCTGTTCATTTATGCATGCACAATAATATTCTAGTACAGTTCCAACACAAGTTCAGCACAATATAATCCACAATCCATTTCATAAGCAAATCATATTCCTCTTGTAACAATCCATAACTTAATCAAGAGCACAACGTTCCATTTATAGCCAAAACCGCGATATGATACAAAAAAAATGTAGCACCTCCCTTAGATTACTTTATTATGTATTAGAGACCATTAATGAACTGCTTCAAAGCCTTTCACACTCTAGAATTAGATAACCAGGTGGAATTTTAAAACTTAGCTAATGTACTGTTAATGTACACCGTTCACTTGGTAAATTAAGAATTTTTTGCCAATTTTAAAAATTTATAACTAATTCTAGAAAAATTAAAATTAAGTGGTTTAAGTCTTTAAATAATGTTTATTGAATTCCCTATCGAGTCTTTAGATAAATATCAATTTATCCAATTTTTTGATCAATTAATACAGTTTATTACGTGAACATTCACTTTTCATTTGGTATATTTTTTAATTTTTCAAATCTTTTCTTTAACTTTGAAAAACCATACTTTCTGCATACACATTCAAATTTAACAAACTTTAATTCATTTTAAAGCTTGAAATTTATAGTATTTTTGTGAAAAATCTCAAGTAATTTGGACTTATTTTACTCAGATTCATCACTACCTCAACTTAGGCCAATATTAAGGGTGTTAGACCCTTTGACTTTACTTTAGCATTCTTATTTCTTTTCTCTCTATGCATATATCATCATTACAAAATAAACTAGCATGCTTAACATATTTATATAGCACATATCACATAATTCTTATGTAGGACTTTAATATACATTCATCCATTCATCCAAAAAAATATTTTTTTGGATAAACTAGCATGCTTAACATATTTTTTTATTAAAAAAAATATACATTCATCCAAAAATTCACATAACAGCATGTACAACAAGTTGTGCAAGCTTTCTTCAACATTTGGAAGTCACCCACCTTTATTCTTGCACTTCTTTGCCTTTGCTTCTTGAATTTTGGCCTCGGGTTGGTCATTAGAAAGAATAAGATTTCAAACAAATTTCAATAGAAAATAACTTTAACTAACACATCAGCATGCATAATTATTAGTATGAACCTTCATGTCATGAAAATATTAACAAAACCTTACTTCCTCACATTAGCATTCATTGCATAAGGCTAAGGCACATCAAATTTTACATAACTACAATCATGCACAAGTATTTACAGGTTATAATTAATCAATCATTGAAAAACAACATAAATAACAATCAAGTGCAATTGTAAATGTACAAGTTAAAGCACTTACTACCTTAAATGTTTAACTTTTCACTTGAATTTGGCGACTTGTGATCTCTTGTCATTTGAAGGTCAAATTTAATACTCAAGACTATGCAATTAGTGGCACAATCCCAAGGTCGGTCTCAAAGGAGCTTTAGTGTCTTTAGGTAATTAATTAGCAGTTTAATCCAACAAAATGAAGGGTAAATGGTTCTGCCATTCTAACCTATATCAGAAATGTGATCTAACTATTCTTTTAATTTCCTTTTCTAGCAAATCAGATTGTAACACAGAGCAAAATGCGAATGAAAAATGAACCAATGTCAATAATGCTTCCCAAGAATTGTAACCTTGCCTTCATTGACTTCCACATTTTTTTAGGAATTCTTCGTATCAGAAAACTAGTCATTTCCCTCATTATCTCACAGCCAGGTATGCATTTTAAATGTTCAGTTACTTCCAAGAATAATATCAATCAACATCGCTCAATGACTCAGTTGCAACACTCAATCCAGAACAATATCACTTCAAGAGTAAAGTGAAGCTAATCTCAATCAAGAAGGTAATCTCTGAACAAATACAATTAATTCAAGCTATGCAACATAAAGCTGAAGAGGAGTACTGAAGCATGTTATGAAATCTCACACAAGCTGACATATCCACTATGCAAATATGAGTATGGGAAAACATTTATTAGACACAAAGGACTCCCTGGCTAAATTGAAGGTCTGGCTCGGCCAAACTCCTGGGGAAGCACGGGCAGGATCAGCTGGACATGGAATCAAGAACAGCAGTAGTAATAAAGATGAAATAGATCCACATCAACAGCATGACCGACACTGAAAGTTGAAGCGGTGTGTGAGAGTCGTCAAAGTCACTTGGATGTGGCTAGCGTAATGAAAAGATCCTGGCACGAGGGGACAGTAGGTCTTGAGCGAAGAAGCTAACTGACGCGTCGACGCTGTGCTATCCAGGCGTTGAGCGAGGAGACTGAGACAGCGTTGAAAATAGCAAAGTGATGAACGACGGGATGACTTGGAACAGAAACAGCGATCGTGGTGGCACAACGATGGTGAAGGAGATGGATGATGATCTGGTATCTCAGCGGAAGTGCGCAGAGAGGCGAGCTGATGAGATCAAGTGGAGCAACCTCTAATGATTCCCTTAAGGCGTGCTCTTCCGGAGAAAACTAAGTTCAGCCTGTGAGCCGTGAGTTCTCATACGCGTAATGATTGTATGGACTCCAGATCAGACGGTAGCAGGGTAGAAGGAAATGACAGATGAAGCTCGGTGAGAGTAACTCCTGAAGAACCGTGAAGGAGTGGAATGACGATGGAAGCTACAAAGATCTCTGCAGCAAGATGATGGAGTTGTATGGAATATCGTCTGGGAAGAGGCGGAACTTGCAAACGGTGATGAGGGAATAAAGGAGAGACGCGATCGCCTCTCTCAGTGGCAAAGCTTGGACATCAAAACTGTGGAGTGGTCTTGGACAGATGCACTCTGGTTGTTCTGAACAGATCGAAGGTGGCTGCAAAAGATCTCTGTAGATTTATTAGGTGTCGCTAGGAGAAATGTTGTCCACTCTGCACAGATAAAAGGATGATGCTCTCAAGGTAAAAGGATGGATGGTTAAAAAGATGTAACCCTCCTCTCAGCACTGTTTTCGGTTGAAGTCTAACCCATGCCAGCTGCCAATTTGTTTCCTTCCTAACTAATTCCGTTTCATCCTCCACTCAGCACTATTCAGTTAGTTACACGTGTCTCTATTGCTTGGAAAACTAACCAAGACGCTGCGTTTCTTCGGAACCGGTTTCAGTGCATGGCGGGACGCCATGCGTCCCGTCCCCATCCATTTTTATTAATATTATATATTTTAATATATTATTAATAATTAATATAATTATAATAATTAATATATTTAAAATATATTTATATAATATATTTAATATTTTACATTTATTCTATTTTAAATTTATGGTTTTTTGGGTCCTTGCCTTTCATTCTGGCAAACTATTTTTAACTTTCCCTTGGAATCAATTTTGTAAATTTCTAAAATTTCCAAGCTATTTATTCTTGCTTTGAAATCAGATTATATGAGGTATTTGGATATTTTAAATAATTATTTTTAGCTGAAAATTAATCAATCAACCAAATATTAAATAACATTTAAAATTCTCGTAAAGGTTATTTTTGTCATTTGAACCGAAATCAAGCCTCAATTATTTATCAGTATTTTTTCTCTATTTTTTGGTGCCCTAAAAAATTGTCTGATATTTTAGTTATAATTTGACCAAAATACCCTTTAATAGATATTTTATACTATTCAGGTCTTCAATATAATGGACAGTTGATTTTTTATAAACCATATGCACAAATAGGAGTGGTGGAGTTCCTGTAGTCGGTCCAAATGGTATTTTTAAAGAAATTTCCCTAGGCCAAATATTTAGGATTTATTGTTAGACTTGAATCAATTGGCCCACTTTTATTTTAAAGGATTTTCATCAGCACCTTAAAGTATTTTTATAGATGCATCTGGCATCTATTGTATTTTATATCGCATTCAGCATCTTAAAATATTTTTTTTGAAGTATGTTCCCCGCCGTAAAGTACTTTTGGTTTCTATGGTTTCAAATTATAAGTTTAGTCCCTCGAAGAGTATATTGACCAAGATTTTTATCAAAAAATATAAAGAGTAAAACCAAAATAAAGATAAAATACAAGAACAGAACAGTGTATCAACACAATTTTTTAATCTGTTTCGCAATTATTATAAATACGTTTTCATTGAATTATTCTATTAAGTTTTAGTTATTCAAAGTTTCGAAAATTAACGTACTAAAATAGAAATATTTTGAGAAAATAATTAATTTCATCACACATATGGGAGCTTGTATTAAATTACCGATGAAATCAATCCTCAATAACTTTTTTGGTTAGGGCACTGTGTAGCGACGAACTTAGTCACCGTCGAATCCTCATCATTTCCTTTCCCTCATATCCTCTCGCTTCCTTTTAAGAAAAGAGATAGTTTCATCTAAGGGAAAGAAAAGAAGGGGCAGACATGTATAAAAAGAATAAGATTTTGAGAAGTTTCAATGTCTAGTTCAAAAACTTCATATTAATTTCAATGCCTGGTTCAAATATAACTAATTTTCCTCAAAGACCGGACTGAATTGGACTAAGCATCAACCTAAAGTCTGGTATTAAAAAAATCGGGCTGGACTTCTTGGTTTGATGATCACCCGATCTTGTTAGGTTCAGTACCTAACCAAGTTGGATTTAATCCATTGAATTAGTGGACTGGTTCTATGGTTTAGATTACTCTATTTTAAAGAAAAATTGATGGAGGAAGTGTAACACCTCTTATTTATCCCTCTTAGTTTCCATTATAATGATTTGGAACCAATTAATAGCCTCAAGTAAATCAAATTGTAAAAAGGGACTTAATTGAAAACTTTCATTTATAAAACAGTTACTATTCACAGCTTTTTGGGCCAGCTTTGAAAATTCATAACTAATTCTAGAAAAATCGGAATTGAGTGGTTCCAACTTCTATTTGAAGCTTTCAAATTCCTTTATGAGGGAAAAATACTCATTTGTACAGAAACTGGTCCAGTTGGTACAGTTTGCTTTGCAAAAATGTACTGTTCAAATGTTAATTTTTCATTTTTCCCAGGATTTTCTGTGATTTTTCGCCAACTTTGGACAGTCATAACTTTCTGTACAAAATTCAAATTTTAGTGATCGTTGGCTTGTTTTAAACCTTGTAATGTGAACTATATTTCCAAATATCAACTCAGTTTAAGTTCTTTTACCCTGTTTCCCGACAAGGCAAAGTAGGGCAAATGACCAACTTTACTTCCAGCACTTGGCTAAATTTCAGCCCTATTTAACTTCATAAATCATCATTTTGGTTTATAAACTTTTCTTAACCATATTAATCTACATGATAGGGAATTCTTAAAGCATACAATAACTATCATGAGTCCATCTTACATACATGAGTTACATATTACATTACAACTTTAAACATCACAACATAAAGTCCATAACATGTTCCACAACATTTCATATCCACTTTGCTTCATGAATCATTCACTTTCTCCTTACCCTTGAATGAGCTTCCACCTAAAAATG
>JANTPZ010092442.1:0-27247 GCA_025593235.1 Vachellia pachyceras
AGAGGAATGAAGAAGTTGGGCGTCTGGAGAGAACTCTCCAGGTGGAGGTCCTCGAGTGCTGAGGAATGGAAGCTGGGGGGAATTCCGTGCAGGTCTGGAATGAAGGCGTCAAGTGGTGCTATGGTCTGCGATGGGTGAAGGTGGAAGAGGGGTCGCGGCTGATTGTAGCAGATGGAATCGAAGTCTGGTGCGTGAAGATAGAGATTCCAAGTTGCCGAGAGAGAGAAGAATATATAGGCGTGGGTCCATCGAATTCAAAATGAGGATCCGTGGCGGTTTTGATGATCTCACGTTTCTCGCCTTTTTCTCAGCCTGTGTGTGTGCCGAAAGGAATGGAGAAGATAGATTCGCTGCCAATCTTCGATCTGGAATCTCTCCCAAAAATCAGGTTCCGAGATTGTCTCCAATGCTTCCAGCCGTGTGTGTGTGTGGAATTGATGAAGATTGGTGGCGTCAATCCGTGCTCATCCGTTCTTCTCGCCATTTTCTGTTTCTGCATTATCATCAATTTTATTATTAATATTTTGGCAGCTGGAGGCCTTTTGTGTGGGCTGTAGTGTCTACAAATTGAATGAGGCCCAGGAGATCCGTGTTCATGTTGTGAATGTCCAGCCCAAGTCTCCCTTGTTCCTACAATGCAAGAATTAAACACTAAATAATATCATAATTTCAAGAAAATGATTGCATGAATAAATTATCAATTTTAGGAACATTTTTACCCCTAATTGGGCTTAATTCAACGCAAAGTTCTTTATTCAAAATTAATGTTTAATTATGAAATTTTAATCCATATAATGTGCCAAAATCCCCAAATTATCTATGAAAAGTTGTGTGAAAATATGGTTCGATCAAGGAGTGAGCAGCAACAGGGTTGATCAAAGTTGTTTGCAATAGAGCTAGAATCTGATTGTATTGATCTTGAGTGAAAGGACTATGTGCATTGGCAGGGAGTGGGCCACCAGAAGAAGTAACAGCTGATGAGGCAGAATTGGAGGATACATTGTTGATTACTGCACTGTTACGGGACTTGTAACCAGGTGGAAATCCATGCTTCCGATAACACATCTCAACCGTGTGCCTTGCTTTCCCACAGTAGGTGCACACCTTAGCACCACCATTAGAAGATTTTGGTTGAGGTGAAGGCCTTAGATTAGTGCGAACAAAGCAGACAGCAAGCTCTAAAGTACCAATGAGTTCACATTCTTATTGAATTACTAGTGAAAAACTTTGTTAATTGGAGGTAGAGGTTCCGTTAACATAATTTGGGACCTTACAGTAGAAAATCTATCATTAAGTCCCTTTAAAAACCTGATCACATAATCTTGATGAATGTAACGTTTAGCAGAGCAAGAACAATCGGGAAGAGGATGAAAATTAAGTAACTCATCCCATATAATCTTCATCTTAGTAAAATATTCTGAGACGAAAAGATCACCTTGACGGAACTGATAAAGTTGCTCCTGAAGTTTAGCAACACGAAAGGCGTCTCCATGGCTGAAGCGATCCCGAAGGTCGATCCCGAAGGGGAAAGCGACCTGTTGATTCAACTCAGAACCATGGTATTACATCGTTGCCACGCTGGGAAGAGGAGATGAGTGACAGCAGGAACAGTAGAGGATCCATCGACAAACTGGAACTTATTCTTGTTCATAAGTGCCATGGTCATAGCATGCGCCCAATGATGGTAATTGGGTCCTGTAAGAGGCGGTGAAACAAGAACCAAAGAGGGGTTCTCATTCGGGTGAACGTAGAAATGGCTTGCTGGATCTTGAACAGCATTTGTTTCCGATTTGCCTGAGTTAGAGGAAGTAGCCATCGGAAGCTTACTACCAAGAGAGAGGTAAGGGAATAGAAGAGAAGCACACGATCAGAGAGCGAGCGGAAGACGTTCTTGTGTATGCTCTGATACCATAACGCAAATTGCGGATCAAGCCGATAAATCAGACACAGAGGCGAGGAAGGAAAAGAAAATAGACTGAGATGAAGAAAAGAAATGTGCCTTTACTAAACTGAAAAGTTGAAAATTGAATATGTAAGTTGTGTACAACTTGTATTAATACATCTATATATATTAAGAGAGAATGGACCGAGGAGCAGTGGTAACGTGTCCCCTCAATGTACAGCTGTCAACGGTTAAATAAAGAAAGGTAACTGAATGAGAAACTAAATTAGTTAATCCAATGAGACATCCAACTGATTCCCTAACTGACCCTGCTTAACTTTGTTAACTTCGTGAGCATGCGCTTCGTGACTGACTTCACCTCTGGTTCTGTTACTCTTGCCTGCTAACTTGTTGGTTCCTCTCACCCCCTGCCCCCACCCAACCTTAGTGGCTTATTACTACTCCCTCCTGTCATTCTCACAAAATTAGTTAAAAATAATGGATGTGTAAAAGGTATAACTTTTTCTCCAAATATATCTGAAGATGGCAAGTGTGGAAGCGAATGAGTTGGGAAAAGATGAAAAGGAATGATGAGAAAGACACGTAATTAATTGAGTTTAAAAATGGAAAAAATGCATTAAATTTATAGACAAAGAAAAAGTGTTGTTTATACTTATGATCATACCCATGAAGGAGAATGCTGCTTATAAATATAATCAGAGGTGAATGAGGGTGCCAGGTAGTAGGCAAGAAAGGGTGGTAGCATTTAAAGAAGAGAGAGAGAGAGAGAGGAAGAAGGGGCCAATGCGTGGAAAAGTATGAGATCAAATTTTTGAAATTTATAACCCTCTCACGTCCAGTAATAAAGGGCAAATGTCCAACCAAGTGGTTGTAGTGTGTCCAACCCTTTTTTTCTGGACATGATCAGAGAGGTTACTAAGTTATCTCACTGTAGTAGTTACTATAGTTCCTATGAATTTTTGAAAATTGTATATCAACACATTGGATCTTCCATGCCCGTAAATAAACAGTCCGAGTGAAAGGGCAAGTTACGTGATGCCCTCTCACATCCATCTCTTTACTGTTGAACTTGAGAGCGGATGCAAAATCACCTTATATGTAGTAGTGTATATTGAGGTGATTAGATGTGGGGGGTAATATTTGTCAAAGCCATTGGATTTTAAACTACTAAGAATTAACTTATCTTAAATTCTGCTTGGAGCATCAAAACAGTCAATTGAGACAAAAGTGTGGCACATGGTGCATTGCTCCGGTGAGAGAGTAATTAATCTCCTTGCATGCAGTGGTGGTGAGTTTTTTTTTTTTTTGGCTTTTTTGGCCTTGACAAGGCCGGTTGGACCTCCGAAAACAAACACTCCCTTTCACTTCCCGCTTCGCTCCCACTTTTCCTTGTAAAACTCGTATGAATATGAATAGAATAGAATGTGAACTCTGCTGTGCTGGTCAACGAAATGATTCAGCTCGTCACCCTTTTTGTAACTAATCATGATGCTATTGATTGTTTAAAAAGAAGGCTGGATTTTAAATCAATTAAAACGTAATTTGTGGATCCTTTTGTAAATCGGAAACTTCTGGCTTACAAAATCGAAGGAATCATTTACCCACCTGCTTTGGTTTTCAATCCTGACTGGGGCTATTGATCATGGTCCAAAACATTTAAATTCCTATGTTTTTGGGACTCAAAGGCATGCATGGAATAAAATAGGTGTGAATGCCAAAGTTTAATGCATGCATGGAATAAAATAGGTGTGAATGCTGAAGTTTATGTATTTTAATTGAAAGAAATGTATCAATAAAGGTAATTAAATGAAATGTGCTTGGGCATGATGTAATGTGCTTGTGCTATCCTTATCTGACTGCACTTAAAGTCCTCTTTCTTTCATTCTTTGTTCAATATTTTCTGAATTTTTATTTATTTCTCAATTGGGATGAAGAAAGACCTAAGAGAGCTATGGAAGATCAGGCCCTCCTAAGTCTCTGCAGTGCATAAAATTTCTGTTATGTGCTCACCCAATTATCTACACTACATATTTATGATATCTAAACTACCATGTGATGATGGTTAGACGTGACTTTGTCAAACAGGTTGAGGCAGAGAAGCCAAATCCAACCATTTATCTTAAAACATGTGAGTTTTTGGGTGTAAAACCTGAGGATGTTGTTCATGTTGGGGATGATCGTAGAGATGATATAAGGGGTGCTAGAGATGCAGGCTGTGATGCTTTGCTTTGGGGAAGTGATGTTCATTCCTTTAAGGAGGTATGTTACCATCTCCATCTCACAATTTTGCGTGCCATTTATTTGAGCTATTCTGATGTACAAGAAACAGAAAATAGCAAGGGGAAAATGATTTAGCTAGCACAGAGATGATCCTTCCACGGTTTGCTTTCATCATCACTTCCGGATCTTCCAGGAATTGAAAGTTTTGATAGGAGCCCATTTCTCATTTTAGATAATTTGCATTTTGATTTTTGCGTTTGCAATAATGGGCTTGTTTGGATAGCCCATTGGGAGAACGGACATAGATTCCGAGGTAAATATGTGAGATGAATTTTGTCTTGGTAAGCGTAGGAATGGATTTTGGTTGTCCAAACAGGCTAACCAAATAAGCCTAATGTTTAGGCCTGCAGATATTCAAGTGACTCTAATATTTTTGCTGGTGTAGGTAGCATAGAGAATTGGGGTCCAAATTTGATAGATTAAAATCAAGCACGAGTTGCAGAATGCTTCATAATATATATATATATATATATACACACACATTGAGGGTGCGCTATGTATATGTTCAGCTGAATAATTTGGTAATGTAAGGCAGAATGTGACTTGTGTGGGCCATAAATGGAAAATGCACGAAGAAATTTTCACCATTTCAAAATTTTATTTGTAGCTTTATGATAGCAAAAGAAAATCTCAACTCGTGTATTTGAAAGGACTTGAATGATTTAGCAAAATCTCATTTGCCACTGCCTTTACAAAAAAAATTTATCGTGATTTTGTGTTGTTGTAATGTTAGTGCGGTAAGCTTTTGTAGCTTTATGAGATTTATTTTCTTTCCATGTTTTGTGGTGAATGGTGAAATGTTAACTTAATTGTGATATAGTGTTGATATTAGTTAGGTAGATATATTGCATTAATAGTGATGATGATTCAATATCTTTTTTAAATATAATGAAATGAAATCTAACATCGCATGGGAAGTAAATTCTAGTTGCATATAAAAACAAATCTCACGGCCACAAACCTTTTGGCACGACTGAAAAATATGCATAAATTCCTCCAACATTTAATTCAGCGACACATACGATGATTTTACAAACATCAGAAATCGCCGACGCGGAAAGGAAATGAACCAGCAGCATCCATGCATCTCAGGTAGCATCAATAACTCAACGCTTAAGCATCAAATTTTGTACGTTCGATTGAATTTTATCACTCAGATGATCAGCGCACATATTTAATTCCATAAACTTTAGGTATCTTTAACACCAATTAAAAATAATTAAATCTGCAAATAAAAAGCCAGTACTGATTAAATTCTCGACGAGTTTAGGATTGATTAATAATAATAATAATAATCAAAACTCATGATTTTTGGGGAGAGAACTAACGTTGAGGACCACGATGTGCACTTGTGCGCAGCTGGAATAGATAAAAATAGAGGGTGAACTGTTTCAGTAGGCAGACGAGACAATGGTTCTTTTTCCAGCGACATCCCAGAATTCTGGCATCTAATTTATTCCACTTCTTGGCATTTTTTTCCGGCACACAGTTTTGCTGCATGCGACAGGCACCGAATGATACTGGATGAAAATAAATGACAGGGTCAGGGGCCAAGGTTTGAAGGACCTTTTCTTGCACCCCAAACCAAAGCATGTGCATAATTTTATAAAAAAATGTTTAATTAAATTGAGATAAAACTCTTTTTGTATATTCATTTTGTAAACTTAAAAAATAATTTCTACAGTTGATCAAAATAGAAACTTCATTTTTTTTATATAAACCATCCGGTATCTTAGGTTCATTGCTCGCCTCAGACTAATCTGAACTCCTGCGAGGAGACTTTACGGTGGTAGCGAGGTACCGATGGGACAACTTCTTTGAGGTTGTGTTAATTATCACGGATGTCACTCCCCAGGATTCAAACCCTCACCCTGATGAATGTTGATAATAACTCTTACCAACTTTATCAACCTTCGATAAGTCTTTATTATCGCTTGTTTATGTCCCCATCTTTTTCTTTCTTTCTATGTGAGAGGGTTGGATTTCTTTCTACGTGTGGGTAAAGTCTGATGGCCCAAAGCCCAGGTTTGAGAAGATCCAGGACCCAGTGTTCGGATATCAATATCATGAGTATTTGCCACGTTGCGGGAAGGTCATGATCGTAGCCATAAAATCCCATCCATGGTCTCTGAATCAAAAGCGAATGGATGGAATAATTGGGCGGTAAAGTAATTTCATCTTTTGCCAAAGGACGGTAAAGTAATTTCATTCATCAAATTGCTCGATCGGCATGAATATACGTGAGCAATTTGCTGACGAGGATGGTCCCACGAGTGTCAAATCAGGTACGAAAAGACAACCAAGATCTTGAGGCGAGCATCGATCGGTGACCATGTTTTCGTCTGGTTTTGATTTTTTTTCCTTTTCTCATTTTGTTTATTTTTACGTCTGCCTGGCCATTAGAGGTTCTCGTGATAGATATTTAGCGAGTTCCCATCGTCCTATATCGAATCAACGATGCCAATGGTGACCAGTGAGTATCAGATTTTTTTTTAGACTTCTAGCGATCTCTGGCTACACTGAGACGGTGATGTGTCATCTGTCTTCATCTGTTCGTCAAAATGATTGTCTGATTGGTACCCTATTAATCGCAATTAATATCCAGTTGGAATGAATACAAATTCAATTTCTTTATCTGCTCTTGATGGATAATGGGGTCTATAGGCGTGTACAAGTCATCCAATTATCAGAGCCAGTGACGAAAAATTTCATGTGTCGATTTCGGTGGCCTGATCCAAAATTTTCTCATTTCCCACAGATATAGGAGTTACGGTCTGTCTGAGGGAGCGAGTTATTCTGATCTTCTGAGACTTTCTGCTTCTAGAGATTTCTCCTCTTTTGGGTCAAAATTTCTGCTCCTAGAGATGATTGAAAAGAAGGAGTTTCTCATTGTGGCGCCATTTGAGTGCGCATGGCGAAAAGATTTGAAATTCCGAGAACCAGGTCGGGGTTGCGTGGTTTTCGAAGCCTTTGCGCTCAACGATATCACATTGGTTTTTCGGGAGAACGTGGGAAGTCGGCACTACCATTATAAAAGGGACAGTTGTTCCCACTATACCGTCATTTTGGGGAGCCATAGGAATAGAAGGCTGAGAATTGAGGTTGATGGAAAAACTGTTGTTGACGTGGCTGGTGCTGGACTTTGTTGCTCTTCATTCCAGAGTTATTGGATCAGCATCTACGATGGGTTGATTAGCATCGGCAAAGGAAAATACCCTTTCCAGAATATTGTCTTCCAATGGCTGGATTCTAGTCCTAACTACAATGTTCAGTATATTGGGCTCTGCAGCTGGGACAAACACGTTGGATATGGAAATGTTAATGTGTTGTCGTTAACACATAATCATATGTTCCAGTGGAAGCACGTGAGTTTTGGTAAATATGAAGTTGAGGAGTGTGACGAAGAGTTGGGTGACAAGCTGATGGATTATGACAATTGGGGCCTGAAAAATTTTCTGGAGAGCTGGGAATTGTCTGACGTTTTATTCATTGTTGGTGATGACGAAAGACCTGTACCTGCTCATAAGGCCATTTTATCAGCATGTGGGGATTTTCCTATAGCCTCATCATTCTCTGTTATTTCGTTGCCCGCAGTTACTTACCCGGTTTTTCACGCACTGCTGCAGTATATCTACGCTGGCTGGACCGAGGCACGCAATTTTCCCTTACAATTGTCTCCGTGTTCCCTAATATATTGATTATGGAGATTGTTTTCCTTGATTATCTAGTATTTAACTTTTGAAGCGCAGTTATCTATCCGTATTTCCCCCTCTCTCTGCTGATCTGTCTAGTACGCCTAACTCTATTGAAAGCTTTTTTCTAGTAGTGAACATTCTTCCATTAAGTCCAGTAAGTAGAAAGGAGTAGTAGCATGTGGGAGAGATAGAAAGCAGATACAAGTAATCAGACTTCCAACGTTAGCAGTACACATGCACACTCATTAACAACTTTTAGCTTTAACTGATAATTTTATTCTTCATACGAAGCTTGTCGTACTATGTAATTTTATCGAACTGATTTTGCCTTTGTATCATATAGATTCCTTTGGAACAACTTGGTTCCTTGAGGGCTCTAAGTTTACAGTTTGAAGTGACGCCACTGGTTAAACAATGTGAAGAGACTATGGAGCGGTTTAAGCTAAACCAAAAGTTTATCTCGGGGAGGAATGTGGAGTTATCATTTCCAAGTACTGGGCCTCATTGTTCAACTTTTCCCTCACTTCCTGTCAGTAGTCAGAGACTGAAACAATTGCGATTAACTGGTCAGTACAGTGATGTAAACGTATATATTGAGGGTTATGGACTTATTGCCCAAGCACATAAAATTGTTCTGAGTTTATGGAGTATCCCATTTGCCAGGGTAAGCCAACTTCTCAATCTATCATCTATGTGGCCGTGATTCATTATTTGAAATGTTTTATTTCCCTTTGGAAACATATAGTTTGAATTATTTTTTTTTGGTGACAAAATAGTTTGAATTCTAAATTTAGTGTTGTTTTCACCATTAAGCTTCTTATGTGTAGGGAGTATATTCGAACATGAAATGAATTCAGTTGTTAGTTGTAGTATATATCCAATGAAGATGAAAATTCTCCTCTTTTTTATAACAAAATTAACCTTTTGCTATAGATAAAATCTGAAATAAGGGTATCTATTTTGTTTATGATTTAAGGTCTAATGAATATGAAAATTGTTCAAGGCAACTACCATGACATTGAGCTGAAGTTTCCAACATTATGTTTAACACATTTTTTTTTTATCTCGTTAATTTCATATGTTGAAGATTCGCCTAGAAAAACTCCATCCATGGCATTGACACCCATCATTCTGGCTTTATCACTGCAATATGATTTAGAACGGTGCCTGGAGAAAAAGTCCTTTTTCATGGAGATTCATTAATGATTTAAATTAAATTTGTACTTATGCATAGAAAAATTACTGTATGTTTGGTTCTTGTTCTTTTTGACTTTATTTGTAGACGCGATTTCTTTAAAGATCTTGCTACGTATTCTTCAGATGTTCACAAACGGAATGAGTGAAAGTATGTCTTCAGATATTACGCTAAGGGATGTGCCACCAGAAGCTTTCAAAGCTATGTTTGACTTCTTATACGGTGGGAGCCTAAATGATGGAGTTGATATAGATTCTGGTTCTTTGTTGTTGGAGCTGCTTTTATTAGCTGACCAATTTGGAGTGACTCTACTTCACCAGGAGTGTTGTAAAATGTTTCTAGAATGCCTCGCAGAGGTAGTTTGGTAAACTTGACTTGTATATCAGTCACTATTAGAATGTTAGAAACATGATTCTGATGATCTTATTACATTATGACACTTGAATTTGGTCGGGGAAGAGAGTTGCGGTTTCGGACTTCTGAAAACAAAAGAAAAGATCCATTTTATAATATGAATTATAAGATATTGATACTTCTCATCTACATATTATATGCAGGGATGGAGTCTCTTGGGTGAAGGTCATACTGCAGTTTTTCTATTTTGCACACGTTTTATGGAGGAGGAAGCAGACAATTTTGGCAGCTAATAATTCTATGGCCTTACAAGCTAACTGTTGAACTTTGTTGCAGGACTCATTATGTTCACTCCTTCAAGTGGTTTCTTCGATCCCATCATGTCAACATATTAAAGAAACATGTCAGAGGAAATTCTCCATGAACTTTGACTATTGTACTAGTGCAAGTGCCGACTTTGTCTTGTTAGATGATACCACTTTCAGTAATATAATTCAGGTGCGTTTACCTTAAGTAGCTCAATTTACTGATTTGATTTTAAGCACAAGGTTTGAGAATTGAGATAGCTGCATAGTAGGTATAATGTGATTTGAGGTTGTCCGCGCATCAGTTGTTAACAATTAAAGCCAGGAATCCTCTGCGAGGGTAATGTTACGTTAGGCAAAGCAGTGGCTTGGAATGCTAGTCAAAATTAAATATTGTTCGATGAATGTGTTATGTGGAAATCGTTGGTTACATGGATTTGGAATTAAGGAAATGAGCAAGGGTTCTGGAGCTATCTGCAATTGTATTATTAGAACCATGGATATGATTCCCACTTTTGTGAAGCTAATTTTTCAAAAAATAGCTAAAACTTCAAATCCACCCGACAGTAGGTTGGACTTGATTCACTTTACGTCAATAAGTTGTTAAGCCCAGTGAGCTCTCTCTGTAATATCATCTCTCCTTGATTTAACATTCTTTATATTTGAGTTTTGCAGCATCCAGATTTGACTGTTACATCTGAAGAGAAAGTTCTCAATGCAATCCTAATTTTTGGCATGAAAACTCAAGAACTAGTTGCATGGGAAGTGGTGGATGAGTTGATGATAAATTCAAAACCTGAACTTCTTTTTGGTGGGAGGCTTCAGTTAGTTCATGACTTGTTGCCATTTGTGAGATTTCCGCTACTTCCACATTCCTTGCTTAAAAAGGTGAATAGAGTTTGGATGCGAACATTTCTTGGGTTGTTTACACAAATGGGACATGCTTACTCTAAACGATTGTATTTATTGTGCAGTTGCAGAGTAGCAATATTAGCAGGCAAGTTCTTGCGTTTCAGAATCTTGTAAGCTTCTTATCTTCTCCGAGTGATTTGTTTCAGGCCATGTGTAACGGGCTCTTAGAATGTAATTTCTTGGTAATTTTTTCTACTCATTGTTTACAGGTTAATGAGGCTCTTAATTTTGTTGAAAGTGGACTGGCGAGCCCAGAAAATAAAGAGAAGTAAGTTCATAAAGAATTTAAATTATGTAGATTGAATCCAACTTTTTTTTTTTAATATGATGGATTCATTAGTTAGATTACAATGAGTCTCTTTTTAGTGTTAGATTCCTTCACAGACGATCTAGTTACAAGGAGCTCCAGTATATATGTGATGGGGACAGCAAGGGAGTCTTGTATTTTGCTGGCACATCATATGGAGAACACCAGTGGGTTAATCCTGTTTTGGCAAAGGTAAATCATTTGTCTTTTAATCGTTTTGTCCTTTGATGCTCTTGGAACTATCTGCACACATTTAAGCTAGTCTCTTAGTAACAAATTCCTTTTGGCAGACAATTACCATCACGGCTAGTAGTCCCCACTCAAGATACACTGACCCCAAGGTTTTGGTCTCAAGAACGTACCAGGTATGCAGAATTATTTTCTGCAATTGAATGCTGTTGAGTTTCTTCAAGAGTGCTTGAACTTTGCTTGCCTGTCACAGGGAACATCATTTGCGGGGCCTCGATTGGAAAATGGACATAATTGTGCCTGGTGGATGGTTGACCTTGGCCAAGATCATCAGGTATGATGATATGCTGATCTTATACCTTTCAAGTTGTTTTTTTTTTTTTTTTTGTTTTTGGGTTGGGGGGGTGTTCATAGGCGCATGCATGATATACACCTGAAATCTGTAGGTATCGGAACTAATGATAGCATGGGCTATAGCTATACTATAGCTATTCCTTTTTTATGCTTACCAAATAGCTATGCCTTACTAAGCAGATTAGAAAGATTCGTGGATATAACCATAACATTGTCAATCAATTTAGCTGCTAGTTAACGTCTTTTAAAAATCTATTACTCGTAATAACTAAGAATGTGCTATATGTAAATTTAACCGCAAAAACTCTATCAGCCCATTCTGATGCAGTGGAAGATTACTTTTGATGCAGCTTATGTGCAACTACTACACCCTGCGACAGGACGGTTCCAGGGCCTTCATGAGATTTTGGAATTTCCAGGTGGATTATCTTTAGTTGAGTCGCGTAGAACACTAGTAAGTCGAACTTGCTCAAGGTTGTTCGATGTGTATGGGTGATCTTATGTGATAATTTCAGGGCTCTCTCGATGGGAAGAACTGGACGAATTTGAGAGTACATGAAAATGACTCGACAGTGAGCAAGCCCGGTCAATTTGCATCATGGCCCATAACTGGGCCCAACGCTCTGCTGCCCTTCAAGTACTTCCGGGTTCTTCTAACGGCTCCCACCGCTGATGCCACTAATCCCTGGAACCTGTGCATTTGTTACTTAGAACTATATGGCTATTTCCTCTAGAAGTGTCGGATACAACTATTACCAGTTTGGCAAGAACTTTGTACTTGAAATTCAAAATAATGAAAGGGACTGTTTGTTTCAGTTTTTAAAAAAGAAAAACCTGTCTGTGAATTTATTTTTCTTCATTTGTTTTTAAAAACAGATAATTGTTTTTAGTAACTAAAAAGAGAAAACAAAAATGTTTTCTGTAATTTGGAAATCCTTTCTTCTCTCTTCTCTCTACCTGATGCTTCTTCTCCATCTACCTCTATTCTCCATTTGAGGGCTGCCCCCTCTGCGTGCCCACCGTCTCCTCTCCACCTTCCCCCTCCTGCTTTTGAAAAGCTTTTGCTTCTGCTGTACTCTGCTCCATGTGTACGACCACACCGATTTCCTCTCCCTCTTCACCTCCATAATCTCTCTCAACGATCTCATTCTCTCATAATTGCCCTTTTATCAACGCATCACAGTCCTACCCCTCCTCTCTCCTTCGGTATTTCATCGCTTCTTCCTCATTTTCACCCCATAGGAAAAAAGTCAATGTACCGACCCGTTTTTTCCATTCTTGTGGATCTGGCTTTCTCGGAGCTCCTTCCCGTGTCTGAATCTGTACAAATCTCTCGTTGGTCCTCGCACCGGAGTTGCATTTTTGAGTTGTTTTGTGAGTTTGTTAATGGCCGTTCTGCTTCTCTTGTGATTCATATCAGTTTGTTAATTGAACAACCTTTTTTTATTTTTTTCTTTTCAAAACTTATCTTCATAAAACAGTTTGGGAAAACAAAAAATAGAAGATAGAATCAAACAGGGTCTTTATTTCTTTACATGAATTTGGAAGTTGTAATTAAATTGCAGGGTGAGAAGCTCCTAGGAAGCATTTTATCAGTGTCAAGCACTGAAGGCGGCATCGTGAAGCATCAACACTGATAAACATTAGTTACACACACGCACATAATTGGTTATAACTCGCTAACTAACCAAACTAAGTCCAAACTTGACAGACCTTCAATGATCAAAATACTGAATTTATTTGCAATTACATTTTCAAAAGTTAAACGTATGTTTAATAATATTTTTCTGTAAAATGAGATAATTCCCTCCACACATTTACCTCTATTTGTGTAAATGTAGTTCTATACGTTGAAACGGACACGCTATTTCATGTTGGAAAAAGCGGTCCAATCATGTCATCCCTCTTTCTAATCCAAAACGGGAGGTGGTAGAGCTGGTAAATCGGGTTAGGCCTGCAGGTCAAACTCCAACAAGTGACGGATTCGGGTTGGTAAAAGCTAACCTGCCAGGTGGCGGGTTGGCTCCAACCCGCCACCTATAATTTATTTTTAAAATAATATATTATATATTTTTCTTACATTTTTCATCTCGATATTTTTTTAAAGTATGATAAATAATATTTAATACATTCAAAAATATTATAGAATCTTTTATTTTTCATATCAACTTTCTATAATACTATATTTAAAATTATAACAACACATTAATATTTATATTTTTGTTTAAAACATGAAAAAAATGTCATTATTGAAAATTTATTAATAGAAAAAAAATCATGAGTCAATTAATATGATATGTGAAACAATCTCATCCAAAAACCTCATAAAAAAATTCATTTAAATCAAAGAAGAAGAAAAATTTTAATAATCCGCCATCCTAACCCAGAGATGGCTTAATGATATTCAAAAACCAACTATATCATCTATAATTGGAACCTCCTATGCAAGGAAGCAACGACTATCAAAATACCTATATCAGGGTGACATATGCCCAGATCATGGATTGACATAAGCAGATTAGCACCAATACTTCAACATCAAATATGAGCAAAATAATATGAAGAGTATGCACGCCTAAATATATGGCAATATATACATCTCCCACTTAAATGTCTCAAAAAGAGGAGGCCCTACAAGAGCTGACATAATACTATGCCTCCGGCTCTTTTCCTTCCCATCTACTAGTACTGGGGCCTTCTCCTGAAAATGTTGAAACTACAAGATGAGACATAAAGTCCCAATAACTAATAGATAATTTATTAAATATTCAGGTGGGGTTATAAGAGGTGAAGCAATGATAAGTTCATTTAAAAGTATACTAACAACATTTATATACCAAAAGAGTATTTGAAGAAGTTGGTAGAATAACAAAGTTTCAATTGAATACATTCGTAATCACATGTATATCAACATAATATCACACAATTTATACACCATTCCCCCACCAAACTCCTCCTTATATCACTTGACGTGGACTCTAATCTATAATGATATAAGACTTAGCCATAGTAAACCGTCAATATGAGGTTAATGAGCCCCCTTTCTAGCCGCCCACAATTGGATCTAAGGCTGGAATGTGTCATCCTCTCTATGGTTGCCTATAACTGGGTCCAAGACTCACGAGAGTTGACCATTCCCAAAGCCGCCCACAACTAAGTCAAAAACTTGGAAGGTCTAATATAATGTCAACCACTATGATCAGTAATGGAGACTATTGCCATGGACTTTATAGTGTATCAAGTATATCTTCTTTCCAGACTTCATCACAACCCAAGCTCCAACAATACAGCTACTACCCTTCCATAACACATATATTCTCATTTTCCATCACGTTCTCAATTACAATATATAAAGAGTCACTAATATAAATCATAATGTCAAACTATTATCTGCTTCACCAATGATTCGTAAGCATATAGAACATAGTTTTCAAGGGTAACTTCATGTTAGTTTCACAATTTAATCACCATAAACAAATTTTAAATGAATATAACACTTACGATTCAAAACATGTTTTCCAAAACATCCTACAACCCATGACAAGCTTATAAAATAAATTAAATGTGGCTACCTCACGTTAAAGCAAAATATGCAATACCATAGTAATCCAAGTCCAAAGCTCAAGTCACCAAGACACAATTAATCTACACAATTGATTAAATCACACATTAATATAATGCTAATAAAACAAGTGTACATTTAAATAAAACTTATTTTCTTTTCAAATTTTAAGTTTTCCAACAATTTTCCACCTTCCATTATAGTTCAAATCTTTTATCTCAATCTCTTTCAGATCATCCAATAGGTCTATTATTTTTCCTTAAATTTATACCCAATATACCAAAAATCCCCAAAAATCATTATCTTTAAATCCTCTAAAATCACAAAAAATAAATATATTCAAACACTTATTAAAATCTCAATTTCCTTCTTCCATAAATCATGTTTCATGCAATAGAATCACTAAAAATATTTATATTTCCTTAACGTATCCAAAAATACTAATTTTCAACACTTAAAGTTTCATAAAAATTTCATAATATTCATATTTTATCATCAACATCAAATCTCATCCTTTCAAAAAATTTTATAAGCTCCAATGAACTAAAAGAAATTATAAACTCAAGCTCAATTGATACAAACAATCCTTTGTACCCCAAAATAAATAGATTATCTACAAAAATTATTTAAAATTTCTCAAATAAATCAATAATTAAATTGAACTGATTAAATCATCAACAATACTTCCAAAATCCAAAATAAATTGTTAAGTATCATTTTCATTGGGCAAATAGCAGTAAATGGAAATACTAGGTTTGGTTAAAAAAATTGTTATAAAATAATAAAACAACCAAATCAAAAATCCAAATCAATAAAAATTACCCATTAACATCCCTCTACATTTATATACTCTTATATTGTCAAAAATCAAAACTTCTCAAAAACCTAACTCTAAAAATTTCGTCTAATCAGAACAAAATCACTACCATATGAAAGAGAAAAATTCGTAGAACAAGTTTCATGAAGGAAGTTTTGTGATTCGATGTAGTTTTGCTTACCAAAATAAGCTCAAAAACTCAGCAATGGCGGACGAAGCGATGGAGGAGACGATGAATAGTACCGCACAGCGAAATGAATAGTAACGCACAGTGAAAAAGCCGTCTCTCTCCCGGCAAGGGTTTAAAATAAAACTTTTGATGAAAATTACACAACTGACCCAAAGGAATAAGATATTACGAAAATTACCCGTTTTCTTTTTTTGCCATTTATCTATTTAATTATATATTATAATTTATTTTAATATAAAGAATCATATTTAAACAAACCATATTACTTAGATACATAATAATAAATTTCATTTATCATAAAATAATATTTTCTAATGCTAATAATTGATAATTTTTTTAAAAAAATATAAGATATTACAATATGACTATACAATCTTATAAAAAATTGGGGAAAAAGGAGAAAGAAGAAAGAAATTTAATTTTTTAAAAGAAAATTAAAAAAATATTCTAACGGATTGGCGGGCTGCCACCAGCCCGCCAACCCGTCCCCTGTTGGTGGGCTGCAAAAATGCAGCCTGCATCACCACTGGCAGCCACCAACCCGCCAACCCGTGCGGGCTAGCCCGCAACCCGCAGGTTGGCCCACATTACCACCTCTAGGAGGTGGTGAGGGCAAGTACAAATTACTCGAGATTCAAGTATAGGTTCCCTCGACTTCAACAAAGTGAACTGAAGTAAAAAAATTAATTATAAAATGATATGTAATAATTTGGAACGGGAAAATCAATAAATAATTTTATTATTTTTTAAATGTTCTCAATAAGATTATAAATTAGAACTGAAGTGTATATATTCTATTTTAGTTTTTGACAAAATTATGATGAATAATATATAAGTAGGTATAATTAGGTAAGAATAAAATTATATAATTTCAATAAAACTAGATAAAGTTTGTATTGTATAGAAAATAAAGAAAAAATTATACTACTTTAAACAAATAAAAAGTTTGTCTAATTTATTTTTATTTTAAAAGGAATTTATGTGATTTCAAAAAATTTCATGCAATGCTAATAAAATTAAAAAATTAGATAATTTATTACATTTTTATGTAAAAGTTGTAGTTTCAACTCTAAATCCAATTCCTTGTAAAATAGATGCGTGTAACCCAAAAAATATTATTGATAAAAATTTTAATTTAATCAATAAAATTACGATAAAGTGCAATATAGCATTTATAGCAAATTTTTTTAGTTTTTGATATATTAAGATTTTTTGTTTTTGATATTATTTATGTGATATTTTACTTTTATCATTTAAACTTAAGTAGCTAGTTCTTTATTTAGATAAAGACAATTTAATGTTAGTGATATTAGTGTTTATAATATAAATCATGTTAAAAAGCTTAATTATATAAAAACATAGATATCTGTATTAATAATTATATGATTTTAATATGCATATGAATGAAAAGGCTAAAGTATACTTTTAGCTCTTTATATTTGCGTCAAGTTTCATTTTAGTCCTTTAAATTTAAAAAGTACACTTTCAGTCCCTCAAACTTAACGCCGTTAGTTTCTTTTAACCGAAATTGCAAACTCATTAAACTTAACATTGTTATTTTAAATTGTGTAAAATTAAAATGTGAGCATGTTTTGTCAACATTTTATTACACAGTTATCAATTAAATTTGATGAGTCAGCAATTTTTTCATTAAGAAAAACTAATGACGTTAAGTTTGAGAGACTGAAAGTGTACTTTTTAAACTTAAAAGACTAAAATGAAATTTGACGTAAATATAAAGGACTAAAATTATACTTTAACCGAACGAAAAATAAAAGGTTGAAAACATATATGATGGGCAGTTTTAATTATTTATAATTTCATTCTTAAAGAAATTGTGAGTGTTGAAGAGGATGTAAGAGATTTAGTTATGAAAGTTTAGTACTTTTAAATTTATATTTTAATTTTTGGTCTTTCTAAATAATTAAAACTTATAGTCCTTAACAATAAACAATATTTTATATATATTTTTCACTTTAATTTTCCCTAAAATTTATGTTCTATATTATTAATATTGATGTGCTGATATCTTACCATTATCCAGCGAGAATCCAATCCCTTGAGGATAAATCCGGAAAGGTCACAAGTGGACATAGTATCACTGCACAAAAAGAAAAGGACGGCATAACTCACAAGCTTATGCCATTTGTGTTTTCAGAATTTATGGTGACCAAATTTTGACGGCCATTGCTTCGTCACGTGGTAGGGGATATGCTTTGCTTGCTCTGTTTCTAGCAATAGCGAAGTCACAAGTTTCATACATGGGTCCCTGAAAGTATCAACAGTGAGAAGCTGGTGAGTGGTGGCTTTGATTACCCTCATTTTACATGGATTTTGCTCGCAGATTGGAAACTTTGGGGATGAGTTTGGAATCTTCAGGTTGGCGAGATGACCAGCTGCTTGGGTCCTTATCCCATCGTTACTACTGGTTCTTTACCACCCTCCTTAAGCAAATCCTGCTACGAGGTACGACCAACTTGATTTCTTTCCGTGTTTTTGGCGTTTGGTGCCGTTTCGCAGGAATGCTAACGAGCACCTGCTGCTCGTTTATTTTAAATTGGATCTGCTTGAGTGAACTGGTTTGTGTTAGTTGCCTTTTCTTAAATTGGATCCGTACCTTCTACAACAATTAGTATGTACTCGCCTGCCCGGTATAAAAATGGTTTTCCTCATGATATCATTATTCCACCACCTGAATTTTATTCGTGATCTGCACTAAGCCCTGACTATTAAGTGGATTCACCACCACCTTCTTCTTCTTTTATAAAACTTGTCGCAGACGTGGTTTTGAATAACATCTTAGTAAAGTATCACAGCTACTTGATAGACAGCATGTGAAAATCTTTGTAATGTAACTGTTACTTCTATTTTTCATTCATTTTAATGGAAGTAATTCCTTATACGTTAGTATTGCAGTGTTTTGATCTTTCTGTCGTGTATACTTTTACTTACAACTATACAGAAGGTAGTGAAAGTGAACTGTGGTTGAAAGAATCACCGGGGGAGATCAAAGTTTAGACTTCCGTGTACCTTGTCATAAACTATACATATTTTTCATAGTTTTGCGACTTACATTTGCCTGCTTTTTATCGGGGTAGGTTATCTCTCTGCCTGCCCCCTTCCAAGTATTGAGCAGTTATTGTCTTGAGTCTTGTTAGTACCGTGCATGATATCTACTGTTCTGTGGTTGTCTATCTTCTGTTTCTGCAGACCTTTAGTGATAAGCAGTTTCTTGCAAAACAACAGTCAGTTTGTCTGACATTTGTCTACAAAAACCACCGAGGATGCAATGGATTCTGTTTCCCGTCAAAAAGATCAATGTCCAAGAGGGTATCGCATGAATATTCACCTCAATCACGCCAACTTTTATTCTTCCTGACATTTTTTACCTTTTCTTTTCATCATTTTGATATCTTAATGATGTAATTTTGTTCATTCATATTTGAAATCTTACATCATATAATATATATTAAAATAATATTTTTTTATAGAAATGAATTCAGTTATCCACCTTGCACTAAACGCAATTCCTAGAGATTATGTATATTGCATATGATGCACAGTCTGAGGATATAATTAAAAATTATTCTGTAACATTTATTGAGTAGTAAACTTAGGCTGTATATAGCGTTTGGTTCAGTGATGAGGCCTCTGCTTGCCCTAACCCAGGCATTGTGGAGGCAACAACATTACAATATCTCGTGTTAATCTTCCCCCAGTCTTGTACTGTATGTCCTGGATATTGGTGAATGATTAAGTAGGAGTGATGAAACTAACATGCAACATTTGGACTTTGACTGGTTTGCTTTATACCTATGAAGAATTCATATAATTATTTCTTTCAAAAAGATCTCCTACTAAGAACAAGGAAATAAAATGAAAGTATGCACATTTCACGTCAACACATGTGAGTGTTTTTAATGCGGATAAGTTGCTTGAATGAGTATGTTTTCTTTCAACAAGGGGAGGTCCAGTTCCAAGGTATTTACTGTTTTGACTGATGACAAGTCAACAACGTCATCCTTTGAGGATGAGGTAGAGAATATTGGCATCTTCCACATTGATCCAGGTCTAGAACCATATAAAGATCACTTCAGATATAGAGTGAAAATATATGCTGATCAGAAAAGACTTGTTGAAAATTATGAAGGAGGCCTTGAGGAATTTGCAAAAGGTAGTGATTTGCTTTTCTACACCTGTGCTATCTGTTTCTAATCATACTTGCTAAATTGGGATAACTATTTAAATGCAATGCATATGTTCCATCAGAGTGTGCATTGTAGTTATCTGAGATATTGCACTTTTGTTTAGATAGGAAAATCCATTGAGACTGTTAAATTGATCGGCTTCTGGAAACTGCATGTTATCCGCCTGTTAACTGGATTGATATTCTATTCCCCATACTGGACTGCCTAGCTAATTTGTTGGATTGATTGGAGTTAATTTTCAGGAGTTCAATTTAATATAATGTTTCTTTTTCTTCCTCTTCCTTCATTCATCTCTCTGTGTGCAACTGGATTGAACTCCTTTTCCCCATATTAATTTGCCTCGTTGGTTTGTTTAATTGATTTCAGTCTCATCTTCAATATTATTATAACTTTTCGTTCTCTTCTTTCGTCCCCCTTCCCTCTATTAGGTTATTTGAAATTTGGGTTCAATAGAGAAGCTGACAGCATTGTATACCGTGAGTGGGCACCTGCTGCTCAGTAAGTTATGTATGAGAGTTTAAGTATGTCTACTTCATTTGAAATAGTTTTGGTTTAGTTTCTTTTTAATGTTATGCATCTTACAATTAAGGGAAGCACAATTAATTGGGGACTTCAATGGATGGGATGGATCCAACCATAGGATGGAAAAAAATCAGTTTGGTGTTTGGAGTATAAAGATTCATGATTGTGATGGGAATCCAGCAATACCTCATAATTCAAGAGTCAAATTTCGATTCAAACATGGTGATGGTGTATGGGTTGATCGCATCCCTGCTTGGATTAAATATGCTACCGTTGATCCTACAAGATTTGCTGCCCCATATGATGGCATCTATTGGGATCCAACACCTTTAGAGAGGTCTTGTTCTCTCATTCCTAGAATTTATATGTTGCTGTGCTTTTAAGTACAACCAACAAAGCATGAAATCTGAGGATTATTTCTTAAACAGCCTGCAAATTCATGCTATATAACACTGTAGCTAATTTGACAATTATATAAACAGTCTAAGCTTCATTGCAGTGTGGTTCATCTTGAATCTTTATCTTGTTCCGGTGCTATTTGTAACAAAAAGGCAGAATGTATATAATATGTTTTATAAGACTTGCTATTTACTTGACATTGCAAAGTAGCTATACGCTTCAATTCATTAATTCATTCCATATTTGTTTTCACCACTCTAATTATACTCCTACTGCAGTTATCAATTCAAATATTCTCAGCCACTAAAGCCCAATGCCCCACGGATATATGAGGCTCATGTGGGGATGAGTAGCTCTGAATCCCGAATAAATTCTTACCGAGAATTTGCAGATGATATTTTGCCCCGTATTCAAGCCAATAACTATAACACAGTCCAGTTGATGGCTGTGATGGAGCATTCCTATTATGCATCCTTTGGCTATCATGTAACAAATTTTTTTGCTGTAAGCAGTAGATCTGGAACCCCTGAAGATCTTAAATATCTAATCGATAAGGCCCATAGCCTAGGTTTACGGGTTTTGATGGATGTTGTCCATAGTCATGCCAGTAATAATGTTGTTGATGGACTCAATGGCTTTGATGTTGGCCAAAGTTCCCAGGATTCTTACTTCCACAGTGGAGACAGAGGCTATCATAAATTGTGGGATAGTAGACTCTTTAAGTATGACAATTGGGAAGTTCTTCGTTTTCTTTTATCTAATTTGCGGTGGTGGATCGAGGAGTTCAGATTTGACGGGTTTCGGTTTGATGGAGTAACGTCAATGCTGTATCACCACCATGGAATAAACATGACTTTTACGGGGAATTACAATGAATATTTTAGTGAAGCAACAGACGTGGACGCAGTTGTCTATTTGATGCTGGCTAATTGCTTGATCCATAATATTTTACCAGATGCAACTGTCATAGCTGAAGATGTTTCTGGCATGCCTGGACTTGGTCTGCCCATCTCAATGGGAGGTATTGGTTTTGACTATCGTCTAGCTATGGCCATCCCAGACAAGTGGATTAACTACCTGAAGAACAAGAAAGATGATGAATGGTCTATGAAGGACATCTGTTGGAGTTTGACCAATAGGAGATACACTGAGAAGTGTGTATCTTACGCAGAAAGTCATGACCAGGTATGAGCTTAGCCTATTTTCATGAAGTTCTATCTCATGCTAGTTATCACATTTAGAAATGGAATTATCCTAAAATGTAGGCAAAATCGGTTTTATGAGTGGCATAACAATGGAAACTCCTGGAGACAGCAAATGATTTCTCATATTTGTCCGTCTTTTTTCTCTGTTTCTATAAAAAGAAAAACATAATTCATTGTGCAGGCAATCGTGGGGGATAAGACTATAGCATTCTTCCTTATGGATAAAGAAATGTATTCTGGCATGTCTTGCTTGACAGATGCTTCTCCTACAATTGAGCGAGGGATTGCTCTTCACAAGGTTGTATAGCAGATCATAAAGATTGGTTTTTACTGGTTGTTATAGATTAATTTTCTTACTTTTAAGGCCCATCAAAACCTTACCTGTTTATGCGTAACTATAATGCTATGCAGCTACAGCAATGATTTGATTGACAATCCGAAAACTGCTAACGGGACACTTTGCCGCTTTATTATGTGCTTTTACTCATTGTTATTTTAATTCTTTGTAGATGATACACTTCTTAACCATGGCATTAGGTGGGGAAGGCTACCTTAATTTCATGGGCAATGAGGTATGTGCACTGCACTGTTCCATGCTTTTGCCTGCAGAACTGCAACTGCCAGTCATGGTGTAGTGCAGCCCAACCACGAGGGTTGTTTGTTTCTAGTCTAGAGGTGTTCATGCATATAGAAGGATATAGATAACATGTATTATCATCTATTCAGTAATATTCATGACTACTTTTTTAGTTTGGCCATCCGGAATGGATTGATTTCCCTAGAGAAGGCAATGGATGGAGTTATGAGAGGTGCCGTCGCCAGTGGAATTTGGTGGATACTGACCACCTGAGATACAAGGTAATTTAGGAATTAGGAAATTTGTTCTTCTCTCTATTTATTTTCCTTTTATTTGGATTTTTCTTTTTCTTTTTTTTGGGGGGGGGGGGTTTCTCGTGTGTCCATGTTCATTCAACTTTTATTAGAAATATATGTCAAGGGGTTTGCAAACACAAGTAATTTCCTATATTTATGTTGAATATGCATTATTGCACTACATGTTTTGGCATCGTGCAGAAAGCCAGTGCATGCGTAAAACTCCTTTATTCTTGCAGTTTGTTATGTATATACAAACAAAATCATGACCTTTTACATTTATCCTTCTGGGCATTGTGCAGTTCATGAATGCATTTAACAGAGCTATGAACTTGCTGGATGACAAATTTTCATTCCTCTCGTCAACAAAACAAATTGTGAGCAGCACAAATGAAGAAGATAAGGTGTTACTTCTCCATATGATCATTAACTTTTTAATTTTTTGAGAGAACCATGCTGGTGATAATCTGATAAATTTTCAAGTCAGTTAAGATGCGGTACTTTAAATCAGCAATGTCATAGGCTTTAAAAACATGATTAAGGTGCCTTAGCAATTAGGGATTCAACTATTACATGTGTTGAGCAAATTTAACTAAATGGTTTTTTTCCTTTTACAGGTTATAGTCTTCGAGCGTGGGGATTTGGTAGTTGTGTTCAATTTTCATCCAGAGAATACTTATGAAGGGTATGTAAGTAATAGGGTATTTTGTTTATTTGTTTGGGGAGTTTGTAAAAGCCTGAGCACGAATTATTCAACTGATACGTTGAACCAATAGGTATAAAGTTGGATGTGACTTGCCCGGAAAATATAGAGTTGCTCTCGATAGTGATGCTTGGGAGTTTGGAGGGCATGGAAGAGTAAGGAATGCTACTCTCTCAGACTGAAGTTAGATGATTTATTAGTTTGAGTTGCAGCAATTGGTTCTCCCTCTCCCCATCTCTCTCTTTTGTGTGGGTGTTTTGGGGGGGTGTTTTAAGGTTGAAACCTTGATTAGAAGCATTCCAATAATTTTTTTCGTTTTACTGATGGCAAATTTTCATATTGTTATCTGCTAGGTGGGGCATGATATAGACCACTTTACATCGCCAGAAGGAATTCCAGGGGTTCCTGAAACAAATTTCAACAATCGTCCCAATTCTTTCAAAGTCCTCTCCCCCTCTCGTACTTGTGTGGTATGTTTGCCTGTAAACCTTTAAGTTCTGTCTTGCTCCTTTTTCCTTTCTGGTCATGCTTTTTGTATGATAAATATTCATGATTTTATGCTGCCAAGAATTTGAACTTCTGGGAGTAATATCAAACAAAAAATAATTTGTATATCTTTTTCATTCATAAAACAGCAATTTTTTTTGGCATGAGCTCCTTAAACATATTAAAATGATGTGAATCGCTATTGCTGAATCATTGTGTATTCTAAAGGTATATTATAGAGCGGAAGAGGGCCTAGAAGAAAAGAATGATAGCACTTTGGTCGGAGTAGAAGAGGCATCTGCTGCATTAGACATTGCCAAAAATCCTGAAGGATACGTGGAAAGTGAAGGTAGTGATATAATTGGGGCAGAAGAGACATTAGATGATGCAGCAAATGTTGTGGAGATTATTGAAGAATTAGCTTCTACAGAAAGTGAGGTTGCTAAAGGCAAAATAGAAGGCACAAAAACTCCATCAGATGTTGCCAAAAATCTGGAAGGATTAGCTTATGTAGAAAGTGAAGTTACAAATGATGAGACGGTAGCTGGAGCAGATGTTACAGAGATTCCTGAAGACTCGTCTTCAGTATCAAGTGAGTTTGCTTCATGCAAAACAGAGGATGCAGAAGTAGGAAAAAATGGTGAAGGAACATCGCATGACTGAGAATCTATATCCGTTGTAAACAGTGGTATTTAGCTTTCTACTTGTGCACACAAAGGATTGGCAGGTTTTTGGGTGGTAGAAGGGGAATTTGATGTGGATTTTGGAGAAACCTTCGCCTCGTTGACACTTAGCGTGGAAGCATTAGTCAACCTATATATACAAGTGTGTGTTTGAAAAACCGCTGGAAGAATGCATTTTATTTAGAATACATTTGTGTTTAAATAAATATTGGATTTAGAGTGTATTTATTATACTAAAAATCAGTTTTTTGCTCAAAATATATTTTGAAAGTAGATACCAAATGTTGGAGTCTATAAGCTAATGTACTTCATTTTGAACCCAAAAAAGCTGTTAGCATATCTAATAAACTCAGATAAATAGTTGCTTCATGAAATGAAGGAGACGCAGATTTTATCCCCATGTAATTACAGCAAACGATTTACGATTCATTTGATATGGAAAAGTAATAAATATCTCCAAACACGCAAAACTCAGTACAGGATTATTTTGAGAGTCAAGGATCACGAGTTTAGTCTTTATCAATCTCTCGAAGGGGAACATTCATTTTCACCTGGGGCATTCAACAGCTATTTCATGATTTAAAAAGAGGAGGCTAAATTCAGTATTATGGAGTATCAATTGCTAGTTCATCTTAAAAAGTGATTCCAATGATTATCAAGTGTCTCAAGAGCTAGAGATCACAATAATTCCGTTTCTCTTTTTCAATAGTAAACGGGAAATATAAAGATACGAAAAATCAAACCCTCCGAACCCTCGAAGCTCCAATTTTCTTGTCTACCCCAGTAGTAGATTTCTCAGGGTTCGGAGGCAGAGGAGGGAGCTTCTTGTTTCCTTTGGTCATGCTTCTGAGCATGTATCGTGGAGCCTCCAATCGCTCCATCGAGCAAGTCGCCGAAACGGATTTCCGCAGGCTCTCCAGTTTCTTAGAACCGCTCTTCTTCGCCAACTTGACAGCTACGCCAAGATTATACGCAGGCGCTTTACCATAATCTCCGGTCTTCTTTCTCTTCAACCGCTCATTCCTTTTAGCAGAGTATTCATCATAAAACCTTCCCCTCTCAAAAAGTATCTCCGAATCCACGCCGAATGAGTCGGTAAATGCAATATTTTCGGAATCCCTCTCCCCAAATTCTTCCCGAACCATATTCGTTGAAGCCCGTAATTCACAGGAAATTGTGCGGTACTCGGGTCGAAGTTCAGATTCCTCGATGTTCTGGCAGCCAATTGGTTTTTTGGATTCTGTCAAGTGACCTGATTCAATCACGGAAAATACATTTAGAAAAGAAAGAAAGTGAAAAAAAATGGCCGAGCCAATGGTCGATATTGTTGATCTAATCGTCTACATGAACCTGGTGGAGTTTGAAGCGAACGGGAGTTTGAAGGACGGAGAACTCGGCGCGTTCGAAGACGCATCGGCGATTTTGCAAGAGGAGGCTTACGATCCGACTTCATCTTGGATACAGAGTACATAGTTGAGGTCTTCAAGAACGCGATGAATGACTTGAAATTGAGTGATTGAATTGAGAAACAGAGTAGTTTGGAGTTTGGCACTAGAAAAAAAAATGGACGACTTAAGCACCCCCGTTTGAAAATTTAAAATCAAGACACCAGGAGCAGATGACGCTCGCCTAAAACGGTCAAATCTAGGATCAGACGGCTTCGATGCTCCGAGCTGGATGCCGTTTGGCCCGAACATGAGGTGGACGGGAATTAGAAACTCCAGTCCGGGACCCACCCATTTTTGTAGCGGTATTAAGTATTGTACTGTTATTGGGTTTTTTTTGGCCTGACGTTGTATGCTTTGTGTCAAAGTCCCACGTCGGAGAGGCTCAGGAGGGTGTAAGGCTATATAAACGGGCGCGCTGCACGCCCTCATAAGAGCTCTTTTGGGGGAGGGAGTAATGGCCCCGTGACAAGTGGTATCAAAGCCAGCCCTGAGCCTTCGGTCTCTGGTGGACCCTCCGGACGCCGGCGAGGTTGCCGGTGGGCCCCGCGGCGAGGTCGCTCGCGGATTGGCTGGGGGAGAATGTCAAAGTCCCACATTGGAGAGGCTCAGGAGGGTGCTGGGCTATATAAACGGGCGCGCTGCACGCCCTCATAAGAG
>JANTPZ010092443.1:0-14114 GCA_025593235.1 Vachellia pachyceras
AAAATTCTCAACCTTCAGGTCCATCTCCACTCATGACGACAAATACAAGAAGCAAAACTTCTGTTTCTCCTCATTAGTAACAAGGCTTGCTTCTATTCATGACTCTCGTTTCAGCTCAACAGTGTACGGGGAGAGATTTAGAAACGGGGTTTTGTTGGAAGAGAGGATATTCGGCGGGAAGAAGAAGAAGAAAAAGAATAGGATGGTGCTGGTGAAGAATAATCAGGATTTTGGGTTCAACGGTGGTGGCGGTGGCGGTGGGAGAGATAATGGTGCTACTGCGAGGCTTTTGGTCAATCTTGCTTTAGCTATTGGCTTAACTTATCTTTCCATGACTGGACAGCTTGGTTGGATCTTGGATGCTATTGTCTCCATTTGGGTACACTCTCTCCTCCCAATCTATTGCTCTGCCCTAGAGAACTTCAGTACTAGTAATGAATCCTGCGATTGAACTTTGTCATGAATTCACGTGTATTTAAAAAAATCCAAAAACCAAGAAAAAAATTATAGAAATGATTGTAGCGACTGAAATAAAGCAATAGGTAATTGAATTGTTGCTAATCCATTTTAAGCATTCAGAGGCAACTTGATAAATTAAAAAAATCTATGCTTTTAGTTTGACATCCCATAGAAGGCCAAAGACTGGCCTGAGAATCCACCCACTGAAAACTCTTGCCGATCAACTTTTGTTTCCTGGTGTTATATTTATGTAGACTTTTTCCTCCAAAATCAGTATATGCATTTGGATTTGGGAAGTTTCATTTTTCGTTTCTTTTCTCTTTTGCAGATAATTGCAGTGCTAATACCAATAGTGGGTATTGGTGCTTTCCTCTGGTGGGCAGGACGAGATATAATGCAAGGCACTGTGAGCCATCTTCAAATTTTCAATCTGAAACTTCATTTGCAAATTAACATTATGTAGGATATATTAAATACTTAAAACTGTTATTTGTTTAATCGTGTTTATCTTCCCTGGCACAGTTACCTGGTCATATGTGATTTTTTAATAATTAACTGCTACGATGAATCAGTTGATGATTATATGATTATATCATTGTTTTGTTGGAATTGAAATGATTATATGATTATCCCTGGACGTGAAATGCTCTCTCTTTTTGTGATTTTGTTCAGAACTTTTCCGGTGTTATCAGATGAATTTTTATTTGTGATCAAAACACTGATCTGCTTAACACATTTTGGAAAAAGGAAACTGTATCATCTCATGAGGAGCCTTTTTATTTTCTTATACCACTTTGTTACTGTTCAATTGTCATGAGTGTTTAGAACGCTGCGAATTAATCTCTTATACCTCCCCTGAGTGTTGCTTTTTTCTGTTGTATATGCAGTGCCCTAATTGTGGAAATCAATTTCAGGTTTTCAAGTAAGATTTTCTTAGAACATGCTCCTGTTTAAACTTATAGATGGATTTTTTTTTATGTTTCCAATTATCCATTTGCATAATTGTTTTTTTGTTTATCTGTTGCAGATCCACTATAAATGAAGAGTTGCAGCTGTGTCCTTTCTGCGGTCAACCTTTTTCTGGTAAGAGTCTTCTCTTGAATCCTTTTTCAGTCCCTGAGCTTCCTTATCACTTTTGACGCCAATCTTTTTCCTTAACAATCGTGCTTTAGCATGCTTTCAAGCATCACCAAGTAATATCCTCAATTGCTTTATATGGAACATTGTCACAGAATGAGTAATATTCAATTAATGAATTGAAATGTGCAAGCTTCTCACTGTTGAAGAAACTTACCTTTTTATATCAGTTGTTGGGAATGAGTTTGTGAAGGAGTCTGTGAAGTTTTCCAACCAATCTACAACATTTGGACAGGCATTCAATGACTTCACCCGTTCTAGAAATGGTAATCCTTAATACTTTTTTTTTAATCTCCTCCAGACCATTTTTTATAACTGTAAATATCCTTTCTTCCCTTTATCTAGGGACTTTCTGATGATTGTTGATAATTTCTGGTTTTTGTGTGACTGATGTAACAGGAAAAGACTCTGGTGGAGCGATTGATGTTGAAGCAGAGATAAAAGATGCAGACTGACTTGAACTTGAGGAAGGTGAATCTATGTTCGTGTAGGATTTGTTTGTTTGGTTGCTTGCTTCATTAAGAATGTGATCAATGGAAAATTTTCTACCTCATAGATGTTGGATGACCAAAGTTGACTAACCTATCTATTTTAACAGAACCAGTCTCTGAGAAATACAGTGATATTCTGGCAAATTTGCATGACATATATGACCAGGGCTTGAGCATTAGACTTTGGATCATATTGTGATTTAATTTTTGCATTAGAATTTGGTCTCTCTTTGATGACTAATAACTTGATGAAATTTATATTGTATTATCAGGGTGCATTTAATGGAGATTTCTGAAATTTTTATGCCCCGAAAGGCATCATATTCAGCTATAAGTGGTGGTGTCCTGTACATACTTCAGAGGAGAATCTGGTCACGGGAAAGAAACGCTTTAGACGTGCAATTGTGACAGAAGTTTTTGACACTGATGGTTCCCATCATGTCACGTTGTCACGCCTCTGTAAATTATTTTGCTTACTGATTATATCCTATCTTTGATGTTAGTATTTGAAGGGAATAGAAATTTGTGTATCAAAATTGGACATCCTCTTCACAATTAAACTTGTGAAAATTCACTTGAGTTTTATGCCCCCGCCTCCGCGTGTGGACTACAAAACTTTGTTCTGGTCCTTATCATTTCACTTTGAATATAATGTTTACAATGTAATTTGTAGTTAGTTGTCTTGAATGGTGGATAGATGTTGAATATTATTTGAAATATGCCCTTACTCATGAGGAGCAGAGGTATACCATTTATTTATTAATGAAACGTGCTTTTAAGTATTTGATTTATAAATGTTTTTAAAAGTGTAAGATAAGTTGTCAATATTATCAATGAATTTGTAAAGTTCATTTTATTCGATAAAGTTGTCAATACACTACAAAATAATGTTAACCAATTCAATGAATCAATTCAGACATTCAAATGAACAAGTTATTAAAAATATAAGAAAATTTGTTATTGATTTTAAAAGAGTTGTCAATACGTTAAAAAAATGTTATTCAATGTAAGTTTAATAATATAGGTACCCAAGTGGAAATACTCTAAAAAGTATAAGTTGCCATTTTATTTAACAGAATTGTTAATATGCTAAAAATGTTATTAACAAACTCAACATAATAACACATGCACCAAAATGAATATGTTGTCAAAAGCATCCGTTGTCATTGTTTAACGGAGTAGTCAATACACTACGAAAAATTCTTAACCAACTCATCAGATCAACATAAGCATCCAAGTGGATAAGTTGTTAAAAACATAAGAAAACTTCTCATTCATTTTAAAAGAGTTGACAATACATTAGAAAATGTTATTATCAAATGCAAGTTAAACAACATAAGCACCCAATTAGAGATAGTATCAAAAGCATAAGTTATTATCTTGTGTAATAGAGTCATCAATACACAAAAAAATGTTGTCAATAAACTCGACAGAGTAATATGAGCACCCAAGTGTAGATGTTGTCAAAAACATAAGATAACTTGCCATTTTGTTTAACCGAGCTATCAATATATTAGAAAATGTTATCAACCAATTGTGAAACAGCGTAGGCACACAAATGTATATATTGTAAAAATCATTACATCGCTTGTCATTCAATTTAAAATAACTGTTAATACTCTATAACAAGAAATCAAAAATGAAATAGCATCGGTTATTTAATCTTTTCTTTTAAATTTTGAAATTTCAGATTCTTGACAGATATATATCTATCACTTCCTTTATTTATAACACAACATGGAATTTAATATATTAAAAAACTATTGCATAGGAATCTTCCCTCGTTCTTTCTGACTTGTTGCTTGAGCGTCAAATACAACACAAACTGCCACTCAAAGTGGCGTCACATTACAAAAGTATCACAATCCAGAAAGAGTTGGCGCCTAACAAATAAACTATTTCCAGATTTTATATCAACGTCAGGCTTTGTGTGACGGTTCTTCAACTTTCTGCAATGAGACATAAAACTGGAAAAGGTAAAGAGAATGCCATAGTAAAACTTTTGAGAAATGATATCACATGCTAAATATAAATACAGATATATACCAACATAAGCATGAGGTTTGTAAAATTAAAAGGAAAAAATGGGTACAAGGAAAAGACGACATAATGATTTCCTTTAAAGGTGGATTTAGGGTACCTCTTCCTTCTTGTCCTTGCCCCTGGTGAAAAACTTGTATCCACCATAGAAGAGTAAGCCGCATCCAGTTAAAGAGACAATGACAAACTGCAACAGCAAAAAAGTTGACGAAATATCCAAACATATACAAGAGAGCTTCAAAAATTGTAGGCTTACGTGTTCTTGTTTCCACTTAGATGGATTCATTGGGTCCTCCCAAAAATTCACCTTCGGAGGTCCATGATGATCTGCAAAAAGTCAAAGTGATGCCTCAGAAATGCAAAAAAAAATCCTTCCACTTCATTAGTCATATCACTCGCAGCAATAGTTTATACAAGTTTAACCCCTTTCCGAACAGGTTTTGTCACACAGACAACTCCAAAACGGCACAAGGTCATGCAGATACGCTAGATTGCAGATAAGAATGTAATCCGCCTGATCTTAGAAAAGAGGTTAAAAAATTATATCCATTCCAGAAAATAAAGAAGCGAACAAATCTATATCATTTATCAATAAAAACGAATTGAAAACGAGAAAACCATCTCAGAGAGTTTATGCATTTTCTTCATTGACGAGGCAACAAGAATAGAATATTGGTAAAGAGAGATGTAGTCATGAGGGGAGGGACAGTGTAAAAAGAAAATATATATATATATATAAATATACCGCCGCCACTAGCCAAACCACGCCGGTGAACGAGGGAGGCCGATCTTGGAGAGGATAGACGAGCAAGATCCAATGCTTGGCGAGACACAGCTGTCCACGGCGCCATCCTTCTGAGCGCTGGTTCGGAGCTCCGGAAACTGACAGAGATGACTCAGCTAAGAAGGTGAACGAAGATGCTAGAGAGCTCTGTATCTCTCTCTCTCTCTCTCTCTGGTCTATTCTCTATACAGTTTCATTCACTAACAGCGTCGTCCGTCCGAGGGCCAAGTGTACCATGACCGAAACGACGGCGTTAAGTCCGCAAGTTGGCTTCGTTGAGGTTCATGTATTAACTACTTTTTCACAGTCCCTGTTTGATCAACGTAGAAGTTCATGTATAAACATACAGGTAAGAGTTTTGTGTCGTTTGTATATACATGCTTACTTTTATAAAATCAAACCGGGCCAGCTTAATCAACCAATCAACATTTTAAAAAATCAGACTAATTAAATTGATGCATATATTTCCACAGAAAATACTGTTTTACTTCTGGAAAAATGTATTGAAACATAAAATTTATGAACAACTAATTTTTAACAAACTGAATTTTGATCAGCAGACTTTTGCCAAACTGAAAACCAACATGTCCTTGACATATTTCAATCTAGATTCTAGAGTACGATACATCCGATGACTACAAGAATCACTTTGCCTTCTTATCTATAGCTTCACCACTCTTGTTACCATCTCTGTAAGGCGCGGCACTGTATGCGTATTGCTGATAAGCGGAGAAGAAAACCATTTCAATGCACACCAACATGTTTTGGTAGCCTTCCTCTATCCGCTCCACATCCAGCCACGAATGACGTGATCGGATTATTCCCAATTTCGCCAGCATCTCAAGTGCTATGCCCTGTATACAATCCAACAATCTTAATTCCCACAACAAATACTACATCAAGTCTCATAGTTCACGCACTTTCATCTTTCAATGCACCCACCAACTGAGAACCAGTGCAGTGTCATTCATGTTAGATTTAACTAGAGTCTAAATCAAGTCATGACTCAGAATGAAGCAAGAGTATAGGATGATAGGAAAGTACCTGCCAAAAGCAGAAGAAGACGATTCCTTTTATGCATAAGAACTTGGCAAGAGGGTTATGGGGTGCCAGCTCTTTCGCAAACACATGGTAGAACGCAACAAGAGAATATAGAGCCAGCGTCACTGAAACATTTAGAATGATTGTGAATGTCCAGCTCACCCAACTGGGATATGCTCCAGCGTACTGCAGAGCTATCATCAAGATGGAGCACACCGGGCGGATCACAACAAATTGCCAAGTCCAATACTTGAGAAGCTTCAGCGTATGATGGTTCAGACGAGCAGTATGGTGCTGCATGTGATGGCAATGACGCATTAAAATTCACGTTTATATGTTGACATAGTCATGAAAGTAAAATGAAGACAGTGATTAGCACAATTAGCTTACTGATGCATCAAAGTATATCATACAATGGCATGCAGCAGAAAAGGGAATTAAAAATTGAATTATCAGTGGTTGTTTTACACATCTTTATGATGTTTCCAAAGGTTTTTGATCTTATGAAGTTATCTTAGTTCTTACAAGGTCCATGACTCAAATGACGACATTAATTTGACCTCAAATGTCCAATTATTCGAATGGATCAAATAGTGATACTGACTGATCATTACTTATTAGTCACAGACAGCAATAGGAAACATTGCCGTATAAAGCACCCTTTTCCCATGAAAAATGGTCTAGCAGACCATAGATCCACGATTCCCAAATTTGTTTTCTTATGTGCAACCCATCGTTTGCAAAAAGATGGTCATGACAAAAGACAAAATAGATTATATTGATGGTCAGAGTACAAGTAATTAGTAAAGGTTGGTGACTATAATTTACTGTAAAAAGGGTCATTGGAAATGAATGATGAATCTCTCGTCCCTTGATCTCATCTGGCACAACGTTCTTGCTCATAGATATGTCCAGATAGCTGTACATTAAAGCCAAGAACTTAGCAATCACCTGGAGGAAACAAAATGCATAAGTTGCAATACTTCAAATTATAAACACCTAGAAAAAATCTTGCAAAAATATAACATGAAAGTACAAGCTGGATTTCCCAATGTAAACATTCCAGGGACAAAAATCTTACCAGAGCCTCGTAACACTCTTTGATCGAGTCCAAGATTGTAAAGAATGCTTTGCTTCCAAAGAAGTTTATCAAACCAACATAAGAGTCTACAGCATATATAGGGGCCATAAGGATGATTATTACTATGGCTTTCTGCTCCTTTGGCTTCTTCCAGTTGAGAACATGTTCAGCGAGTAGCTTCATCGAAAAGTGTACCGTCAGCATGACACAGATAGTTGATCCCAGCAAAACAATCTGTGCTATATCCATTTTTTAATTTTCTGTGCTGTTGATCTTGGTGGATTTTCAGATATTGGCCTGCAGAAGGATGATAAAGCTTGTTGGCTCATAGGAGTTTAACTCAAGCCAATAAATTTTAAAGATTTCGAAATATAAAATCTTTCGTAGAGAAGTCAAAGCTCTTGTAGAGAATGAATAGTAAGATAACAGGTTTTATGGGCATATCTGCTTCTATAGGAATTCGTTAATCGTTGTCCCCCCATCTCCTTTTTTACCAGATTCTAAATTTAAGTTATTTTACTCTTTACCATTTTAAAATGAGAAACCAACAAATCGTCTGATTCAGCTGTCCTTTTTTACCATTGTAAAAGGACAAGTTATCTGATTGTTTCAGATACCTATATCATGACAACATCTTGTAAGGAAACTTTCTCACTTGTCTTGGAGCCATATGAGGTAAAAACAAGGTTAAGAAAATCGCTGCCACATCTAAATAATTTGGTTGTATCATGTCAATTCCTTGGACACCTGTGAACATCAAAATCACATACTTTATTTCTTTGCCTCGAATTTCTTCAGCACTCTCATAATCCTCCTCCTCCTTCCATCATTTCAAGATTGATTGAACTCAACACATTTAAGAGTATCATCACGGTTCTCTCTGTGATCGGGTGTACATTCTCTTCTAAGTTATATCAGTTCACAAAAATGAAAACAATCGATCAATTTAGTTCAGCAGCCGGATTGAAATTACAATTAGTAGTTGCAGATCAAATCTCAGAAGTGATCCAACAATTACAAGCCAATGGCAAAGGCTGGACTACAATATCGAATATCATTCACCCAATAAAGCATAACCTAAAAAAAACAGATGTTCTCTGAGTAAAAGACGAAAAGAATAACAGTCTGTTTGTAAGACGAATGGGTTAGTGTCGTCGTCAACATTTTCTTGAGCTGGGAAGATGGGTCACAGAAATCAGGAACAAGACACAAGAAATTCTAGAACTTTAGATCATACTGGAGGTAGAATTGCAGGTTTATTGAGGCTCAAGAATTTACCTCGCCTATAGTTTCTGGGTACTCAACGAAAGGGAAGATATCAGATTGCAAGAGTTACTGTGAATGGCGAATCCAATCGTTGATCATTGATTCGCTGCTTGCAAGAAGTTATAGATAGCAGAAAGCAGCAGTAAAATGGAAGCTCCAAAGCACACTAGTAGGAGGATCTGGTTGCCGAAGAATGGGCTCAGAGGAAATAGTGATGTCATCTAATCCATCAAATCTAGTCTCTATAAATAAATATCATTCACACGAATTGGTCCATGGAATTGATCTCCTTCCAATAAAGTAATTAACTGATATGGATTATTTATATATTCTTCCATAGTCAGAACTCAAGCGCGTGGTCATCCTAAAACTAATATTTGAAATATAACTAATTTGTAATATAATTTCTGGCGAGAAATACATCAGCAAATTCATTTGCTGGCCACCAATTGCAACTTCTCTTCCATTCTATTCCTTTTCTAACCATAAATAATCATTTGGATAGTTTAGATTAATTATTGGATTAGCTTGGAATGGTTACTTATTCAACGTGGTTCATCGTATATGAGGTAAGTACATGAGAAAAATTTTATTTCAATTTTTATAACTGTATCCAACACTAATAAAAAAACATAAATTAGCTAGGTCTTTTATGCAAAATATTTTTAGGAAATTTATTATTGGATTCTAAATAGAGGAATTAATTAATAAAATGTCTTAAAATTTGGTAAAATTATCATCAGGTCCCAACAGTAGCTGGTCACTGTTGGGACCTAATGGTAATTTTGTCAATATTTGGGACCTTTTGTTTATTAATTGGGTTACTTGAGACATGATGGTAAATTTTCCAATATTTTTTAATTTTCTTTATTATATTATCAAATATTTATTTGGAAATTTAGCAATTTGAATGTGATTGATTATTTTCTCATAACAATATACTATTTTGGTAATAATTTTATAAAGATGAAATCCAAATATTACTCTAATGGTTTTTTTGGGGGGGGGGACCTGCACGAAACTTCAAGACATTAATGAAATCATATTTTTAATAACTTATTTAAATATTGTAAATAACAAAATATATATTTATCTAATAATCCATGTGATATTAAATATAGGGGCTATGTTTTTTAAACATAATACACCAATTTATTTATTTAAAAAATTATAAATTTTTTTAAACTATGATTACTAAGGAGTTGCAATTGATAGGATAAGTTTTAAGGGGGATATTCAGAAAAAGTACCAAACATTTTTACAAATAAATAATTTATATTAGCTTATTAGTTAGTTTAATTAATTATTTAGTTCTTATTGTTACAAAATAGAAAGAAAGTTAAAAGTCATTTTTACCTTAAAAATTTTTGTTAAATAATACTGGACACCCGAAAGTTTTGTTGTTGTAATTTTATCCTAAAAATTTTTATAAAGACTCAATATTATCCAGAAAAAATAAAAACGTAATAATTGTTTGGACGTCCAATACCTCTCGTAAACATACAGTGAAAAAATGGCCCAAACAAATATAAAATCCTGTAGCGTAAAACCCAAGGATCATTACCTGGTTGCTTTTCTCAATGCCTTTTATATTCTCCGGCAGTCGCATTGATGTACATTCTCCGTTTGATAAAGCGGTGGAGAAGTACTTTTACCATTTATGAGGTAAATGTGTGAAGAAGATTATCTCATTTTATAGAAAAACACTGTTGAACGTACTTTTGGGGTGTTGAGAAGCTTTCCCAAACACCCCATATGTTTAAAAATATATATTATATCAAGGGTTAATGTTTATTTTTGCCCAATAAGTTCATGCTAATGAGCGCTCATTGCCCGAAAATTTTTTTAGTGCAATTTCACACTAAGTTTAAAATGAAGCAATTTTATCCCAACTTAACATATTCGAATGATCAACTTTTTATATATGTCAAGTAAGCAATTTTAATTAAAATTAATGATCAAATTTAACATTATTTAACGTCAAGAGTGATATTGATCATATTGCAAACTTTTGGACCATATTACTCTTCTTTAAAACTTTCAGAACAAAAAAGTTCTAGATACTATGGATTATTGAACGAAAACTTTTAAAGTAAAAATGAACATATCCCTTATATCAACATATACATGAATTTAAGTCATATTACTTGTACAAATGACATATACAGCATATTCTTGGTTGGCTGGGCAACTAATATAAAACCTGGTTTACTGTGTAATTTACATTATGAATGAAATATTATATCTAAAGCAAAGTAACAAACTTGAATAAGATTCGATATTTGTCCCTGACAGCTTTGCCGGGGGAAATGAAAATCACTTCCTCTTTAAAGTCAGGAAATCAAATATGCACCGATGATTCATTCTGAAGCAAAAAGTGTTGCCATGTAACTGAACTGAGCATAAGCAGAAAGATAAAGGCAGTTTATTTATTTATTTATTTCAGTGCCATAAACGAAGGGAGTGTATTATAGACCAGAAGATCACACGCCAGAACAGTCAGTTTCACAGCTTCGCATGCTTCTTAATCCTCAGAATATTAGCTTTTGCATACTCTGGTACAGGAATGTTGCCCATTAAAGTCATTCTAGAAGAAGATACCAACATCTTCTCCTTCGGCTTTGAAGGATCCGTCTTCCATAGCTGCACCTCCCAAACCTGCTCCAATTAAACACCAAACTCTTCATGAACTGCTTCATTAATCACAGAGGAAGATTTGAAGTAAAAATTCCTCCCATATTTACTATCAGATTCATCACTGGGAAAATGAAGCTTGCTCACATATCATAATTTCATTAAAAGGAAAAGAGAGAGAGAGTTGAGAAATTGCCTGAATGGTTTTGCCAACACTGACAGGGGTAGCTTCGGCATAAACAAGGTCACCGAGTAGAGCAGGTCTTACATGGTTGGTGCTGAGTTGAATTCCAGCTATCCTCTGAAACCCACATGCCAAGTGAGCTCCAAGACTTGCGAGGCCCTCTGCTATCATAGCAGACACACCTCCATGTAACACCTCGAATCCCTGCACAGTTCGCGTATGATGATTAACTAAACTGCTCATTAATTAAAATCTCGGCCTCTTAAAGCATGGTTCAAACAGATTAAGTAAAGAAAGAAAGATTTCGCCAAAAAAAAAAACATTGGGAAAGCAGAGCGAAACCTGGCAACACTTGCGGGTGATAGGAAGACGGCCGGTGACCCTGTGAGCTGATAACTCGTCGATCTCGAAGCCAATCGCGTGAAGGGGAGCATCTAGATCGGCAGTCTTCGACGACGACTGGTCCTCCATGATACGATCCAAGGGAGAGATGATGAGTACAGGGATCAGTCTCACAATGAATCCCTATTTAATGTGTTCGTCTCATTTTCATGGAGCTCCTTAATTTGTAATTTCTTTGGTGATGAAATCTTTACGCTTCAACGGCCGCTTCGGGCCTTGGAGGCGGCAAATCAATCTGTCTCCTCCGTCTCGCCCAGGACCCGCGGGTAATTTTTATTTTTGGCAACCCGCGGGTAATTGTAGGTTACGCGAGCATCATGGCAAATTACGTGCATCCAAAACTGAACCTAAGGCTAAGGCTTAGCCCATTTTGACTTTGTACGATGTCGAGTTCAGGGTTAACTCGACCAAATCTCTGAGTGAGAATTGATCGGTACGGATCGATCAAACCGAATTATAATGGGTCGCTTCGGTTAACCAGTTCAGTTATTGGGCTCTAAATGGGCCACTAGGCTTTACGTTGTATATATTCTTTTGTCAACTACACTAAAAATTGACCAACAAGTGTTGCCTCTTACCAAATGAATTAATTTCTCCCAACATAATAAATTAAAATTTAAATTTAAATTTTACTGAAAACGATATCTATATTTAATATTCAAATATAGTTATATCCAGTTGGAGGATACCTATACTTGGGAAAAAAATTTAAATTTATGCTGAAAAAAATGCTCACGTTAAATGATTTAGGGAGAGAAACTAAACTCAAAAAAATTATTAATAAAAATAACCTTTGTCTTAAACTTGAGAGCAAAGTGAAAAATTGATAATACTGGGTAACAATAGTTGATCATTTTTTCCCAGCAGTCATATATGAACATGACCCATGACCCATGTTCTTTTCCCCTTTTCTCCCTGCGCATGCCAAGTGTCAGTCCTTTTTTAATTCTTCGTTCAATCATGGAGCCAACCATGTTCAAACTTTTGAGTTTGAGCCAGCACTTGATCACATTACAAGTTTGCAACAGCCACCTTCACAATTCTGAAGCAACCCATCACTTGATGATTCCTCTATATAATGAAGCTAGGTAATTACCTCCATCATCAACCCTTTAATTTCTTCATATACTATTCACAGCGAACACGATATGGAGATGGCTAAAGGCAGTTCCATCTTGATTACATGTCCGGTTCTTGTCTCCATTTTGATCAAAGCCCAGGCTTATTATTCATTCTACCTGTGGCCACCAAACCGGCCAGATGCTCTGGAAACTACATTATTGCATGCCCAAGCATTGAATCGTCTGATCCTAGTGACTCATTTGTTGGAATAAATTAATTACCTCAAAAATTTACTTGATACACGTGTCCCAGTCCATTGGCTGTGGTTAAAGTTTAAACTAAAGTGATGAGATTCCCCAACCCATTATATCTGAATTATTTAGATCTAATTTGGAAGTTCCAAATCTGATATTTTTTTTTTTTTATTTTTTATTTTTATGAAGAAACTTGTTTTAATGGTATAAAATCTAAAATAAATTAATCTTTTAATTATCACATTGTTGTCGCCGAAGGGGGATCTTTTCTGTCACCATTGAAGGTCAAACTTTTAGCAATGACTTTTTTGAGTTGCCGTCAAAGATAGGATTTTTATCGGCAACTTTTTCAGTCATCACTAAAGGCAAGAAATTTAATATTTTTTTATTGAAAATAATATTTTTTAAAAAAAATAAAAAATTATGAAAGTAGTAATTGTATAAGTGTATAGAAATTATTTTTTAATTAATGATATACTATATATAAAATAAAATGCAAATGTTGGCGGTATATATATGTGGCGACACGTGATGTGCAAACAATGGTGGTGATGTGGCAATTATAAGTGACATGGAGCCGAACGGAGGATATGATATGACAGTCATCGAAGTAATTATTAATTTTTTAATAATTATGAATACCCTTTGGCAGCGATTTTTGTCATCACTGAAAGGTACCAAAAGTCACTGCTGAATATCCCCTTTGACGGCGCGGTCCACAATCCCATCTTACGGAAAAGGATCCTCTCCACTACTCAAAAAGTAATGGAGATCTCCACTGCACATCCAACGGCTCTCATAGAAGAACGGTCCTGTCATTTTAGTGTTATCGATTCATGTGCAGCTAACTCTCACTTCTGAAAGCAAAAGAACGTGAGTTTCAATTATAAAATGCACATGTTAAACAAATGAGAGCCGTTGGATGTGCAGTGGAGATCTCCACTACTTTTTAAGTAGTGTATTGATGACCATGGATTGTAGGATCGATCTCCTAGTTTTTTTTCTGGATTGTACTACTCCTTCAAGGCAATGTGATTACATTTCTATTTAAAAAAAAAAACTACCACAATAAAAAAGTAGCAACAACACCCTCTAACCCATGTTCTTCCTTTTTCCCTCTTCAAGTCTCCCGTATTCTATTATTATTCATTTTACATTGAAAAAAGGACCCACTTTCTGTTATTGTTGTTTTCATGGAAAGCAAGGCACCATCAACCATCAACTATACTGCTTGCCATCCCCAAAAGCACGCCTCTCCCGAACTGATAACTGATTCAGC
>JANTPZ010092444.1:0-20984 GCA_025593235.1 Vachellia pachyceras
GGACCTCTTGAGACATTGAGTACACGCTTTTGCAAATAGCATCTGTACATGAATATAAACATGAGCAGAAATTTACTCGAAATTCACTCTTTGAACTGGAGCATTTCATGAAAAATGTGACTTGTTAGAAACACCACAACTCAAGCATCTTAGGAAGGTAACAGAAGCAACCAAAAAAAAAATGGATACGTTCAATGTAATAATAGGGCATGATGCACCAATCAGAAGGAAATAAAGAAAGAGGCAATATTCAGACTCTTCAAAAAGATTGTAATGACATGCTGATCCCCAAGTCATCCCATGCTTAGAGAACTTCCATCCTCCTTATAAGTCTAAGACTAATGCTTAAGCCACGGTCCATGAGACAGACAATGGCTCTTTACTAGGTCTCCACCCCCATTTTACTTAAACAACTACTTTTTTCCTATGAATGTAAGCTTAAACAAGTTGTGTTTCATTTTTACAAGGTTGCTATTAGTGCCTGGCAATTTAGGTGAAATCAAAGGCAAAATTCATTGTACATAAGTTATTGAGAGCTGCGACCTTATATGTGTCTGCTTTTCAATCAAGATTTTCTAATATAGACCACATATGACTTAAAAGTATAAAACTTATTAGAATTTAGAAGAGAAACAAGTAATATATTAACCCAATTCATTTGGGCCAAGAAGTAAACTCATACTTGAATCAATGACAATTGAATAGCCGGGCAGGTTTCTCAATATACCAAGCCCTATTCTTCAACATCTTCAAAGTTAGTAAACATTTATTTGAGTTGGGGGGCACAGAGCAAGCAAACCTCAGCCTCTCTCTGTTTTCCCCCTTCATTGCAGTTATGCAGACCTGCAATCTCAAAGTATACAGTAGAGAACCACAAATCTCATGCTAAAGAACTACAATAACAACAACAAAGCCTTATCTCACTAGGTGGAGTCGACTACATGGATTACACAGCACCATTAAAGGAAGAGGGTTGTGTAAAGCCCCCGATGGCCAATGTAAATATCTGTGGAATCATTTGACATGCTAAAGAACTATGTTGGAACTTAATAAATATTTCGCAACACCTGTCAGCGATCTTCCCTATTTCACCACCTAGCGCATCAACCTCATGAACTAGTTGAGACTTTGCAGGTCCACCAACGGCTGGATTGCAAGGCTGCAACAGATAGTCTTCATTAGTAACTCTTCAAGTTTTAGAATTTAATTACACATCCTGCGTTTTTGGCTTAACTGCACCGAAATATATGGAAGTGAAGGGAGAGCACATGTGGAAGTTGAGGCAGGTGAAATTTCAAACATTCATAAGCTGCTTTCTAGAATCATTGGATCCGTTTGGGAAAGCAGTAGAGAAGTACTTTTATGCAGACCGATGTAAATATGTGGAGGAGATTGTATCATTTTGCAGAAAAATACTGTTGAACGTACTTTTTAGTGAAAGTTAAGTATTTTCAAACAGCACATTAATTATAAAAATATAAAATAAACCTTTTCAACCTTTAACTTTTGTTAACGAACAAAGGTTTGGATGAACCATAAGATTTAAATATCAAAATGTCAGCACAAGAACAAAAAAGAACAGACGATACAAATGACATTTGACCAGGTATCAGTCACGCAAAAGGGCATACAAGGTACGCAAAATGTTAGTAACCTGCCACGCAATCCGATCGATATTTAGCGTGAGAAAAAGAGTTTTTGCCCCCAGGCGGGCAGCTGCAAGTGCAGCTTCACACCCAGCATGTCCTCCTCCAACCACAATCACATCATACTTTTCATCTGCTACTCCAATACAATCCAAATCTGAAAAAAAAATCCCGGATTATTAAGTATTGAGTAAAAAACAATCTGCTCAGAATCCATCAGCTAATTATCATTTCTCATTTTGGTGGGATAGAAAAAGGACGTAGCAGCAAAACATTGAGAAAACTAAGTATCTAAAGAGTGACAACTTTAACATGAATACTCCAATTTGAAGCCTGAAACACGAAATTGCCGAACCTGGAGAGCTAGAACGGGTAGAAAAGCGGCGGCATGAAGTGGAGGGAGAGGAGAGTGGACGGCGAAATCGCTTGTGGAAGGTAAGGCGATGAGGTTTCGGAAAGGAGAGAGGATGTGAGGATGTGAATAAGAGTATTTTGCGTAGGTGACGGCCAAGGCCTGAGAAGTTGAGAGCAAGCAGCGTGGCTGCTGCCATTCTCGCTAATTTCTATCCCTTCATCCGCAACGGAACGAAGGACTGCGGGAGATTGTTTATCTTTTCTTTTTCGCTTTTCTCCTTGCCCCTCTCTCTCTCCCCTCTCCAAAAAAGGACAGATTGTTCTCCAATCAGATTTAGAAGCATGGGACCTTTACTAAAATCACGTGCATGTCATTTTTATATATATTGGGATAAAATTTATTTTATAAATAATAACTCATCTTTAAAAAATAGCTGTTACTGCTGATACAAATGAGCATGATAATATGAAGAGACAAAGAAAACTAAATAAATTGTTTGATTATAACACATATTTAAAATATTTATATATATTATTAGATTATATATTAATTTTAAAAATTAAATAAATTAATTTAAAGAAAAATATTGAATATAAACCCTTTAACTTCTTGAATTTCTTTATATTAATCAACTAGATTTTACAAAGTTTATGCCTATCTTTGTGAGTATTCATGCGTGTAAATAAATCAACAACCTTTTGGTGCAGCGGCATATCATCTTATTTACTTCTCCTTCTTGTTCCGCTAAAATTTAATTGCGTTTGAAGAATTATCGGATATTAAACGCGGACATCTCTTTTAATGAGAATTCAAATATTAATTTACCACATTGTGATGAACCAATCCTTTCCATGAGATCAAATCCAAAAACAAATATGCGCACATACTTTCACAAAAGAGATAACTTCCATTTTGTGTTGATAGGCAACAAAATAATTGACATTCGATCGTTCTTTGTGCTTTTAATTTGTAACATGTAATATTTTTATAGAATTACACGATAATTAAAACTCTAGTAAAAAAATATCAACTTAACTATAGCTCATGTTTGCGATAAATATATGTATTGGTTAAACTTCAGTTTTTATGTGAGAAATTTTCTTGATGGAGGGAGTGTGGGTGCCAAAAAGTTTTTTACTCAACATGTCTGGTTGGAAATACGGTGAATAAGTGCTTTTACTTAAATCAAGGTAAATACCTAGAAGATATTATCCCATTTTACAAACAGTACTGTTAAACAAATTTTTTTAACTTTTTATAAGTGTTGTAAAGGATGACCCTACATCACTATGCAAAGACATAGCAAACAGTATGCTTGTTTGGGAACACCGTTTCTCCAACGGTACACGTAAGTCAACACAAAACTATTTCAAAATCTGTAAAAACCATTTTAAAATATATAAAAATCATCTTGAAATCTATAAAACCATATTAAAATCCGTAAAATACTTCACAATCTGTAAACTCATTTCTATTTCCAAAACACACAGGAACCGTTTGCTGACTATTTTTGCTGGGACCACCTGCCAGTGTGGCATACACACTACCATCTCATGCTTACCGGTAAGAACAAATATTTGTTTAAAAATATGTTGGAGCGACGTGCTTTCCAAACAAACGCCCAGTACCGGATAAATTTTTGTACCTTTACCCACCTTCTTCCGGACTTTTGCCATCTTCCATTGAAGAAGGCGACAACCAAAAAGGGGAGAGGAGATCTCGACGACAGTGGGAATCGAAATGAGTCCATGCAACAATCGATGGCGACGAGGATAGGCAGAGAGATCTTGTCCTTGTGAGGCGGTGGTAGGGCGATCTTCTCTGATGATCATTCTTAGAAGGTTAGCTTCTCCTACATCCCCTCTTGTCTTCTCCGATACTGGGAATCGCCATCGCAGATCTGGCCTCTCGTTGGTTTCAAAGGTGCGCTTCCCCTTCCTCCCTTCGTCTTTTTCCACTCCTCCCCCCTCATAAGGTTTACACCATTACATTTCCGTTTTCGATTTTGTAGTGCTCACATATCACACGTATCTGGGTTTTGATTTACCAGTTCTATGATTTTGTTGATTTTTCAATTTCTTTGACATCCATGGATGGATGCCCGATGATGATGAAGGATTTGCTTTTCTATATTGGGTTTCTTTTTACCAGTTTTGGTTTTTTTTTGTTTGTTCATGTATTAATGGTGAAGCAGGAGACTTCTTTCTTTCTTTCTTTTCGTCAGTTAGAAAATAAAGGAAACTAAAATTGTTGATCTGGGAAAAAAGACGAGAGTTTGAATTGCTTCACCCGTAAGTATCGAAGTTTGGCAATGAACTTATTCTAGAAACAGCTAAATGTAATAACAGGTAGAGATTTTGGGCGACTTTGAAGTGAAGAAATCCGCAATGAAAGCTCCAGATGATGGCCGGGGACGGGAAAAAGAGATTTTTTTACTGTTTAGAAAATGGCGAGAGGATTTATTTATACTTTATGCATTTTGTTCAAAATACATTTGGATTCAAAGTGTATTTATTCTAAAAAAATATTTTTTTGTTTAGAAAGTATTTTAAAAAAAAAAGAGTTATCAAACTCTAAAATTTTCATGCTAACAAAATTTTAATTTTAGACCCTGAAAAATTGTTGTCAAACACACGTTTTGTTTCCAGATTGACTTTCTCCGTGGATTGTGTTTGTGGATCAGCTATAGAAAGCTATTCCAAAGATCAGTATAGATTGTATAATTGTAGTATGTTGTAGTATAATTATACTATTTTAAAAATAATTTTTAATTTATAGATTTCAATTTCATCTATAGAATCATAAAATAGTCATAAAATTTATAGCGTTGTCACGTTTCATAAGGGGATCTAATGAAATTAAAAAAAAGGACACATTTGATTTTTGGGTGGAGAAATCCTTAGTTCCATTCTTGTTTTTCCTTTTATTTAGATATTTTATCATGTAAAAGAAAGAGTAATAAAAAATAATATTAAAGTTTTATATCGATTTACTTAAATTTATTTTTATAATAAAAATTGGCTTTTATTTGGTCTAGTTTTAAGTTTTACTGTGATGTTTATTCGTTGAATGATGATGAGTGGAAAAGTTTTTTCTCACAAGTCAAAATATTTGGTACCACTATCTGATGGTAAAAAACATCTTAATAAAATTCGTCCATAAATATTGGCTTCGTTTGGAAACCCGTTGAGAAAACGGACACAGATTCCGAGGTACTTTATGTGAGAGGAATTTTATCTCAACTTGCATGAGAATGGGTTTAGGGAGCCAAAACGGGCTCCCCAACATGTTTCCAAACGCAGCCATTGACCATTTGAATTTATAGTGATTAGATTTTATTGCTACGTTGGGTCCATGTGAGAATGCGTAATTCAAAATAAATATGTAAAAAAATTATCTTGCTATAAAAAAATCATTACCTTCAAATGTATTCCATTACTGTTGCTTCGGGAACACCACCCAACAGAATGTTTCTTTCCTTGTTTACCCAAAAATCCGAACTGTCCTATCTCAGTTCCTCTCCTTGACATCTTCATTCATTTTTTTTAATTTACAATCAAATAATAAAAATTTTTAAGATTCACAAAATTACCATAAAGTTTCATATTGAGGTTGTAATTAATAACTTTACCAGTCTTTATTAACAACTTCAATAATTATTATTGGAACTTTATGGTAATTTTATGAATCTTTATGACCTTTTATTCATTAATTCTTTTATTTGAGACTTCATTGTAAATTTCTCTTTTTTTACATCTTTATTCGTTTCTTTTTTTTATTGGTATATTATCTTTCACTCCTCTAAATATTTAATAGCCATGTTTGAAATCACATTTCAAAAAGTCAAACATGCGTTTAACAATGTTTTTCTATAAAATAATATAATCTCCTTAACATATTTACATCATAAATGGTAAAAACGCTTCTTCCAAATGGGTACAATAATTTATTGATTTACCGTTAGATTTCACGTATCATTTTCTTATTTTGATTATATTTTAGTTATGAATTGTGTATATTATATTTTAACAGTTTAAATTTTTTTATTTATAAATTAGTTTTATAAAACATTAAATATCAATCATCCATTTCTTAAAGCTAATGATAGATATAAGATGCTTAAAAGTAAAAGAGAAATATCCATTTTCTCATCTTGTTTTGCACTATCCACAACATATCTGGGGCTTGTTTGGGGAGGCAAACAAATCCATTTTCACGTTTACCGAGATAAAACCCCTCTCACATGTTTACTTTGAAATCTGTGACTGTTCTCCCAACAGATCTCCCAAACAAACCCCTAGAATATTTGTGTGACGTAAGAAAAGTACTTAGCCATGACATAACTTTTTCTACATGCTTATCTCAAGACTGTAAATCATGTTGAGAGGTATTTTTATAATCTACACAGTACATTAGGCCTGTTTGTATATTGCTTATTTGATTTACACGTTCAAATTACGTTTCACGTAAGATGAGATAAAACTCCTCTAACATATTTACTTCAGAAACAGTAAAATCACTTTCCCGATGGATTCTCAAATACCCACTAAATTAGAAAACGCGTGCACGCAATTTAAGATAAAAATTCATCTAACATACTTATATTGTAAATCATAAATCACCTCGAAAAGGTAATGCAATTATTAAGGTGGTAATACCCTAATCAGTTTTTTTAAAAAAAAATCTTCGCATCTTACGTAATGGCACCGTTTGGCAAATTGCCAAAAGTGTTTATAGACACTTATAATAACTTTCAACAGTGCTTTTCTAAAAAATGAAACAATTCCCTCCATATATTTACCTCAGTTTAATTCTTGTTACACATCTATCAGATACAACATAAAATTATTCAAAATATGATTATTCAAAATTACTCTATCAACTTCTCATCCAAACCCAAACCCAAACCCCTCACATCTCCTGTCTGGTTCAGTGGTTCTCCACTTGTCCACCAACGTTTGCTCCTCTTCACTCTTAACTCAGAAACACCCTGGTAAAACTCTGTCAGAATAATTCCGTCACATCAAAAATATATTCATCCCTCTCATGTCCTGTCTCTCCATTCAAATTTCAAATTCCTAATTTTGCACTTCCTTTATTTATTTATTTCCGTGTCCGGGTTATGAAGTTAAAAACCCTCCTTTTTAACTTGCATTTTCATCAGCGTCTTCTGACTCTTTCTCCGCTTTTCCTGAGTGTGAGACTGTGGGTGCTCAAGGTTGGGAACTAAAGGTACCTTCTTCTTCTTCTTCTTCTTCTTCTTCTTTCTCTACTACGGCTTCTTCGGCGCTGTGAATTTTTCATCGCATCCAACAATGTAAGTTGTGACTATTTTAGAGATTTTAGAATATCTACATTTGTGGGTTTGCAGAGTTACTCAAGAAATCACAAGCTTTTCTGATCCTGATGAGAAAATAGGCATGTTTGAATATGATCTTCCCTCTACTCACAAACTCATTTTTGGTTGTTTTCTTGTTATTGATGCTTAACATGAGGAAGATAAGCAAGGTATTTGGGTCATGCGTAAACTGGTGAACCCACCGGTTTGGCCGGTTTAGACCCGGTATAAAACGGGTTGAAAGTAGAGAATTGTTTTTCCTTCTTTAATATCTACATAGTTGAATGAGCTATAATGCATACCCTCTACTTTTTTTTTTTTTTCCCACAGAGGAACTTCTTGTGCATCCATGGACCATGGGCACTATTAAAAAATCCAATATGAAGCCAAAATCTTCGGCCGCTCCTCTAAAGGTTTTTGTGTGTGTGTGTGGGGCTCCCTTTCCTAATTTGCAGGTTTTTGCTATGTTTCGAATGCTACAATAATACAGTATAATGCATTTCAGGCAAAGAGAGGCAGAGTACAAAAGAAGGTAAAGACACAAACATTATAATGATCTTCAATAAATGATAATTATTTACTCATCTAGAATGAGGCAATTTATGTTTCCAAGGAGTATATATGCTGGCTATACGGAAGAAGAAAAATGGGATTTACCATAAATGAAATTTATATTTTTTTTTTTCTTGGAACTTTTGCGATTATATGTAACGATGGTTAACAACAAATCGCCAAGATAAACTCTACTTATTCCATCATATATTGACATTACTAGCTCCACACTGTATGTTTGGGATTTTGCATACATAATGTTATTTGTTTTGATGTACCATGCATGAGGTGTCTTATTATTGGATAGAAATCTGAACAAGTTACAAGCAAGAACCCAGAAAGAGCTTTGAGGTCAGTCAAATAATTACTATTACCAATTTACTTGTGTTTCTTCACAGTCTATTGATATATTGTACTCCTCCGGTCATTAATAGATCTACTTTAACGAAGAAATTCAAGTAGTGGGTGGATTTTATGGTAAGGACCAGAGAGTAGAATGTAGAAGACGATGACTCTACTTCTTTTCTTGTACTCTACCCATTTATGTAGGCTAAAGCCATCAACCATTGATTATCGGTCTCATGCTTTTGAGCTAGCGAAAGAAGTTCAAGCAAATCTATCCCATGAATTTCCAAGTCTTATCAAGTACATGCTCCCATCACATGTTTCTGGTGGATTTTGGCTGGTATAATTCCTTAATATTAAGCTTAAAGCTTTGTTTTTTTAACTGTTTGTATTATTAGGTTCACTAATAAAAATACCAAGGAATGGATGTTCTTTAAGGTTAACTATTTTGACATGTTATGTTTTTTATTGAATAATTTGATCTTAACACTTCGCGCTAAATTTTGTTTACGGCAGGGCCTTCCTAAAGATTTCTGTGAGATGCATTTGCCAAAGGTTGATACTATGATTGTTTTGGAAGATGAGAGTGGAAGAGAACACAAAACAAAGTATCTGATCGAGAAGGTTGGCTTAAGTGGTGGATGGAGAGGCTTTTCTATTGCTCACAATTTAGTTGAAGGGGATGCTTTAGTGTTCCATTTAATCCAGCCTTGCAAGTTCAAGGTACTATATAATTTCACGATTAATAAGTGAGAATTTGGCATAATGCTTAATTCATTGTTTTGAGTCAAATAGGTAATCTTTTAGTTTCTTTCATACCCAAAGGTGTACATCATAAGATCTCATGGGTCAAATGAAGTGGATGTTGCCATTGGCCTTCTATGTTTAGATGGTTGCATGAAGCGACATGATTCTAGTAAGTTTTCTATGGTTCTCATTTCATTATTTACCTTGACACTCCTACGTTTCTAATTGCTTCTTGCGACGATCTTATCTTTCTAGATGTTCCTCAAGAAAACGATCCAAGCACTGACACAATGATATGTGATGCTGGCATGCCGCCAACGGATCAACTTGAAAATAGTAGTGATCTAGATGAAAATCTTGGCTTTGAAGTTCTTGATGGCATTAGGTTATCAGAATCTGCAATCACCTTCCAACAAGTCACTGGTGTTGAGAATTTCAGCATTGTGGCTAATGGTCTGGTACTTGACTCAGAACTATCCGAGTACCTCAAGACCAAGTACTATGAGCTTTGTTGTAGTCAGAGAATGTTTCTCCATGAGAATCTTCTTGAAGGTCAGAATTGTAAACTTGTTGTTGGAATGATCTGCGAGACCATTAATATCGCCGATGCCATTAGATCAAGCAAGATCACGACCTCTTCGCATAATTTTGATGTGTGGTATAAATCTTTGAAAGGCCTTGAAATCTTCGGCATGAATGTTAGTTTCTTGCTTGCTAGGCTAGAACAGCTCATGAGTTTAGCTTCAAAATCCAAGAGGTACATAGAAACAAGAACCAGACGAGACCAAGCTGAAGAGGAAAAGAAAGTTCTCGAACTGAAGCTTGAGGAAGTGAAAAAGACCATAAGTAGACTTGATGGTGAGCTTGATTCCAAGAACATCGAGAGTTTGGAGGCCGAGTTTCAAGTTCTAGCTAATACTCCTTGGTGATTTCTCATATGTTTTCTTAATTCAGATCTTCAAGTAGTTACATAAATGCAACAAATCCTGTTTCAATCTCTCTATTCACATGAAAGAATCTGGATTTTGTTTTTTTGTTAAAGGTTTAGCTTGGGATAATGTGCAGAAAAATTTTATGGGGAATTAGTTCTTGGAACTGCTTTGTACCAAATTAGTCAGCAGCAGAGTCTATTCTTATGGCCATTAGTATGTGATTCTATAGATGATGCTGTGAATATAAATTAATTTTATCCTTCAATTTGATGGATTAATTTGTGTCGTTTTGAGCTTTTAACAGTAATTCAGTATATTTGACCAGACTTGTGTCTTTGATGGGGAAAGTGCAGCATACTTTAGTTTATGCCCGAATTTATTTGAGGCTACTCTATCTGTACTTTAAACATCGTTTGGGTATAAATATATACTCTGTTTGATCTTCATTATGATTGTTTAATTGAATAATTTAAATTAATATGTATAGTTAAAATTAGTTATAAACTTTTATTTGGTAAAAAAATTATTAGAATATTTCAGAATATCCTTAATAGAAAAAAGTAATTTTTATCATCAATTTTCTCCACTCAGTATACTTAATTTAAAATCAGACAGTAGTGTTTCAATAATTTTTTTAAGAGTTATATTAAGAGCTATAGAGATCTTTTAACAGAGTTCTTATAGAAAAGGACCTGAAAGATTATGTGCCAAAAATTAGCTAAATGTATGTAATGTTTATATGGAGGAATTAATCATCAATATTTTAGTTGATAAAAAAATCATCAATATTTAGCTTTATTTTTATAGTGTCACTTAATATTTTTTTGCGGACGTTTCACAACATAAGCCGCACCAACCTCTTTATTATAGCATTCATATTAACAGGGAAATCATATATTACATGAAGTTTTATTAAGAATCGGAGTCTTTCACACACACAGATACATATACATGCTAACTTTTCAGCAAAAGAACAACTCACTTGTGAATTTAAAACTGAACCCGACCGGTTAGGTTGACTCGGGAACCGGTGAGCCGATCATCCAATTAGTCCAGTCATACACCTAACCTGAAATTTTTGTACCCGGGGTGGACCAGTGCTACTTAGGATAAATCGGTTATAATCCAAGTAACCCAAGGCAAATCAGTGCCAACTCGGGTTTGACCTTTTTTTAAGAAAAAACTAATTTTTTATATTTAATTTTAGTGACTTTGTACTGCCCGGTTAATATTTTTACAATTTCTTACTTTTAGATTACTAAACAAAACTACACTAACTATTATTAATTTTGTTTTAGTGGTGTTTCATTATTTTGTTATTTTACAACTTTTAAAAAATTGTAAGAATAAACATATATTTGACAGAAAAAAATAACAACACCGATTAAAAGTTAGTGTAGTTTTATGATAAATGTGACAGAAAAAACACCGATAAAAGATTTTATTGATGAGGACATAAATCCACTGACTATCGGAAAAGGTAGAAAAAACATGTTGACTCGGTGGACTTGATCCTTTGAATTTGAAGATTTGGTCAAACTCGGTGTGACTCGTTCAAACTCGTTAAGCCCTGGTCGGCTCAGTATATAAAGGCGAGTTACATGTATGGACACCGAGTGGACTCACATACGTGCATCTCCAGAATACACTCCCCCAGTCCCCGTCATTAAGTTCACATACATTGGTCTTTGTGGATATTAATCATTACATGCATGAATTTAATGTTTAATTGTAACAGAGAGGAAACTATTGGTTAAATTCGATTCTCTCTTCCCATATATACATTAATTCATGTATTATTTTGTTATTTCCTCAAATATTTTTACGGAAATTGGAAAAACGAATATCCTGCGGTATTAAAAATATTAAGGTAGAGAAATATTTATAAATATCTGAAATGGAAGTAAAAATTATATAATCCATTAAATATAAGTTAACATTGTTATATATATATATATATGCATATACTATTAAAAACCTCGTAAAAAAAAGAATACAAATTTGAATCTTGAGAAATGTATTTTTTAGGGGAAGTGAAAATATTTACTTTGTAAATTTAGGAAGGAATTAGTCTTAAACCCAAAATAACTAGAGACGTCGTTGAACATTTGATGTGGAGCGAAAATTACATGATTAGTACATATTTGTTAACACTTTTACATGAAATATGCAAAAAAAAATTAGCTTAAGCCCCATTACAAAAGTAATGTTGTTAGTTATATTTAACTGTCCTAACATCCTATTTTTGCTTTCATTTAAACATTTATATACTTAAAAAAATGACTTTCAGCGACGACCACCTTTTGTAATAAAAAGTTGTCGTTAAAAAGTTGCCACTATAATGATTGTTGCTGAAAATATTGACGGCGACAAGAAAAAGTTATCGCCAGATATACCCTTCAGTGGTAATAAAAAGTCGTCGCTGAGAGTACTTTTATGTTATCATTGATACTTTCATAATTATTAAAAAAATAATAATTATTTTAATGATTGTCACATCATTACCACCTCATCAGCTTCATATTACCACCAATCTTTGCACATCATGTGTCACCACCTCACATTGACATGTGTTATCAACTGATAAATTTGAAAGTTTGCTTTCTCCCGAAATCGAACACGCAAGTCTTTGCTAGTTGAGTTGCAATAAATTTACATATTTTTAAAGCTTATTTAAATATATATAATATTCCACTACATAATAAATTACAGAAATTATACATATTTATACATATATCTATATATACAATATATAATATTATTAGAAACTTAAAATAAATTGAATAATAATTTTAATTTATGCATTTATTATTTTATATATAGTATATTATTTGTTAAATAATAAATTTTATATACTCAAATTTTTTATTTTTAAAAACATTATTTTTAGGTAAAATATTATTTTTAATAAAAAAAATTTACCAATAAATACCTTTAAATGTGACAGAGAAAGTCACTACTAAAGGTTTTGCTTTGAGCGGTGATATAAAAAAGTCGCCGTTAAAAGTGTAAATTTTTTTGTGTTGACAATTTTTTCATATTTAAAAATATGTGATAATGAATGCTGTTTTAGTAAAATTAAAACTCATGGCTATTTTTACACGCCAACCCTTAATAAAGTTAAAAAAGATATTTTCTTAAAAAAATTCACCCTCAATAATGATTTTAACTTTTCATAAAAAGATACAGGAACTGGTTTTACAATTCATTGCACCCAGCTAGGACCATAATAACTGTACATACACAAACGAATTAGTTTGGATAAAACAAATTAATTTCAATAAATATAGAAGGAGGACGCTGCTGGGTGTATATAAAGGACTCAACACCAGCCATTGCAACTAACACGAACCGAACTTAATCTCTGTCACAAAAAGCTAAAGTGTGAGCAACAATGGCGGTGGAGACAGCGAAGAAGTACGAGAACGTAACGGAGCTAAGGACACCGGAAACTCGACGGAGACGGCGAAGAAGGAGTATCTGAACGAGCCATTCATAGACCTGGCTGAGTTCATGAAAGGCGACGACGTCGGAGACGAAGCCAGAGCTAGGGCTTGCGAGCTGGTGAGAGAAGCGTGCATGAAGCATGGATTGTTCCAAGTGACCAACCATGGCGTCGATCCTGTTCTGATCCGAGAGGCTCACGAAGAGATTGATTCGCTCTCGGAATGCCTTACGAGAAAAAGATGGTGGCGGCGAGGAAGAGGGGAGCCGTGAAGGGGTATCTAGGGACTTTCAATGAGAATTTTTCAGCGACCGTACCATTCAAGGAGATATACTCTCTTCATTATAGGAATGAGGAGGCACCTAACTCTCAGGTCATTGACCATTTCAAGACTGCCTATGGAGATCTCCTTCCTGAACGCACTGGGTACGTAATTAAGGTTATAATTAAGACATATTTTTTGTATGCTTATATATATATATATATAATCTAATGTTGAACACAGGAAGGTGTATGAGAGGTACTGTGAAGCGATGACGAAGCTGTGTGGAGTGGTAATGGAGGTGATAGCAATGAGTCTGGGGGTGGATCGATCACACTTCAAGGAATACTTCAGAGACGGTGGAGGCATATTGAGAAGCAGCCTGTACCGACCATGCGACAGTTCAAACTTGTGCATAGCCAAAGATGCTCACAGTGACCCAGTCTGCATCACAATCCTCCATCAAGATCAAGATATGGTGGCCTCGAGGTTCTCATGGACGACAAGTGGCTCGTCTGCCTTCGTCGTCAACCTCAGCGACACCTTCCAGGTACATCAACCAATCATTATCCCTCCAGGCTTGTCTCGTATGCATGTTATGTGCACCAACAACAACAGACAGACGCCGTAGTTGATGATCAATGGCACATTACTAGAGAAAATGACTGTTATCTAATACTTTCTCTTTTTTCCATATAAGCCAAATTATGTGAAAACAATTAACCATATAGAATACTCCAGTATCATAGTAGAAGACTAGACTAAATACATCCTGCGTATGCATGCACCAAACTAAACATTAACTCAGAAGTTTGGTCCAGAGAAAACCTCAGTTTGAATAAGGTAGTCCGTAGTTTGGTTGGGCTGGAACAGATTTGGTCTTCTAGATAATCCATAACCTCAATTTTCTCTATTTATTTTCTTCCTTTTGTAGAATATAAGATTTCAATATCTTAAACACGATTCAGATAATAAAAATTTCTATAATAATATAAAACTCAAAATAAATTCATAAGAATTTTCAATAAAAAATCCAATTTATAAAATACTTTTAGAAAAATTTATCACCTGCGATCGAACTGGACTAATTTGGTCCAGTTCAGTCCAATTTTATTATGAAGCTTTTTTCCGTAGACGTGGTTGGAGTATGCCGTGCACTAACATAAGCCATAATTGATGAAGCACATATCTATTTTCTACTACTTCTGTTTCTATCACACTTTTCCTATATATATAGTCGCAAAAATGCATTCTTTATTTTTTTTGGTGACAGGGCAAAGCCCAGGAAGAAACTAAACACGCGGTACACAGACTTCGGCAATATCCTCCATTACACAAGATGCAACCTCTTCAGGCGCCGAACTCCAAATAACTATCCTTTCCCGTTGCTTAACGCTCAGCTTCATAAGTAAATCCACTAATATAAAAGTACTTCTCTAATACGATCCAAACAGATCCACTAATATAGGTAGGAAAAGAAGAAACACGTAGGTCTAAAAAAAAAAAGAACAAGAAGAAGGAACACACACCTACCTATGCTTCGTCCCATGCAAGAAAAGGGCACGTGTGAAAGCAAAGTTGTCTCATGTCCTATCATGTTCCTGGTCTTGCTCCGATCCCGTTAATTAGGAATATATTCTAAGATATTTTGTTTTAAATTAACAATGCCTTCTCTTTATTACACTACCAGAAAAATACCATTTAAAGATGAAAAAATTTATCGTAAATGACTATTTCCCATCAGAAAATTTTCATTTAGCGACAAAAAATATTAGCGACCCTCGTTTTAATCCGTTGTTAAATGGCTATTTTCCATCGCTAAATGAAAATAACATTTTTTTTGTTAGTGTTATTGCAGAAGAAAGAAATTCAATTTTGTAATTATATGATGAGAAGATGTGAACGTTACACACCAATAAACATTCTCATATGCAATAACAAAACTGTTATTTATATGGTGGAAGATATGAATATAAAAATATTTAATATTATATTCAAATAACTTTGGACCATCGAAATTCAATTTAGATTTGTAACTTAAGCCCAATTTGAATCCATTAAATCACAAAAAAAATCTAATTTAACTTTTATAAAAAGATAATATAATTGTCAGAGTTTCATTAAATTTTAGTTTTTATTATTCCAATCTTAAATTGTTAGTTTTGATTCATATGGTTCATGAGGATTTGATCTTAATTTAAATATATGTATTGAAATCAAAACTCGATAAAAGTATATGAATCGGTCGCTAAACTCAAATTAAATCTTTATAAAATTAATAGTTTGAAATTACAAGAATCAAAACTAGAGCATGATTAAAACTTTAATGATGCTTTATCAAAAGAATATCCTTATTTGCTGTTTATTTTTATAATTTATAGATTATTATATAAACTTATATGGATTAGCAAAAATACAGTTTCTTTTGGTGATGCTCTTATAATTTTTTAATTAAATAAGTATAAATTCTCAACATTTCGAAATATATTTTTAAAAGGAAATCACCCAGCAACAACTTTCATCATAATTAAACCTTAGATTTGTTTGGATAGTCCGTTGGGAGAACAGACACAGATTCCGAGGTAAATATGGGAGAGGAATTTTGTCTCAGTACGTAAGAGCAGGAATGGCTTTGTTTGCCTCCCCAAACAAACCCCTTATGAATGAAATCTACAGACAAAAATTAATTTAGAAAATTTGTCAATATATTCAAGAAAAATAATAAAGTTCAACAACTTATACTAATGATGGAATTTTTTTTTACGTAATTCCTACTTTAAATAAAAAGTGTCATTTTCATGAAAAGAATGTATTAAATTGGCTTGATAAAAATAAAGAAAGAAAGAAATCGGAACATGTATATCCACACAGTTTATCTTCTTATGAATAAAAATGGAGGAAAATAAAGGAAAAGGAAAACTAAAAATATCAGAAATTGTAAAAAAACTTATTCTTTTGGGAGATTTGTTCCTGATATCATTTTCTCTCTAATTTTCTTCATATCTAAATTAAAAGGTAGTTATCAAAATGTATCTCAAATTAGAATTATCTCTAATAAAAAGAAATTTGTGCATATAAAAAAAATTAAGGTTGCAGTGTTAATATTGGTTCAGCAATGGAAAAAAGATATATTTCCCTTAAGTTATAAATGAAGATGGTGAAAAATACTCTGCACAATTAAAATGAAAGATTTATTTTTGGTAGCATTAAGAATGAACCCATCATAAAATTATTCCAAAACATGATATCACATGGAAGATAATTATAAAATGAATAATTGATATTATATATATTTATATATAAAGTATAAACATAATAGAATTTATTAAATAAACTATTAATTATTTAATAATTTTAATGGGTGATGTGTCATGTGTGCATTCATATGGTTTGCAAGTACATTAATCTAGAAAAATCTCTGAAAATCTTGAATTCATGCATGAACCATCTGATTATCATTCATGATGCACCAATCAAATGAACAAAAATTGGAGGAGAAAGTGTATAATCATATTTTCTTGAAAATAAATTCACCCTCTTTAATGAATTAATGAATTTAACATCGAATCTGGGGTCATTCTCCTCATTCATTTGAAACTAATTATAACCAAATTCATAAAATTTTACAGGAATTATTAATTCTGATTCATTGCACTTATTAGTAGTCAACAATGCCAGACACAAATTTATTGCCCAATATAATCGCAAGAAAAAAAGAGAAGAAAGAAACAAATCCCATTATATATCTTTCCATAGAAGAACAAGGCTTAGTGTGTATATATATATATATATATAAAGGACCCCTTAATCTCGCAAACTCACAACACAGCCAAAAAACTTTCATCAAGGGGAAAAAAGCTTTAGCGAGCAACAATGGCGGCCACACGAAAGTACGAGAATGGAATGATGGTGTTCGACACAAGCTTGCTGAAGCAGAAGGAAGTGCCGAGCGAGTTCGTGTGGTCGGCGGAAGACTTGACGGAGACGGCGAAGGAGGATCTGAACGAGCCGCTGATAGACCTGAACGACTTCGCGAGAGGAGACGAGGAAGCCATGGCTAGGGCTTGCGAGCTCGTGAGAGAAGCCTGTGTGAGGCATGGATTCTTCCAAGTGACCAACCATGGCGTGGACCCTCTTCTGATTGAAGCTGCTTACGAGGAGATAGGTCCCATGTTTGGTCTACCTCTTGATGTGAAGCTGAAGGCGAAAAGGCAACAAGGTAGTGTTCAGGGCTATTCTGGGGCTCATGCTGATAGGTTTGCGACTAACTTGCCATGGAAGGAGACTTACTCTTTTGACTATAGCAACCAGGGTTCTGATTCTCAAATCGTTCAGCATTTCAACTCTGCGTTTGGAGACAACCTTGATAACCAAACTGGGTACGTATATACTAGTATTTAAGGTTTTGTATTTGTGATTGTGAAAGTGTTTTGAAACTGGTTTGTTTGAACGTCATTATGACTTTTTTTTTTTGTGGGGGGATGGCTGTTCAAGTCATCAAAACTGAAATCCACAAAAAGCTAATTGAGGTTCAAACAAAAGGTTTTGGAACTTTCGGCTTTTAACTTTTTTTTTAAAAAAAATTAGAACTTTCGATATAGTTCTTCATTATATTGTTTAAACAAGTTTTCATCATCCTGACAATATTTATAAAATCATATCTTAACATAATTATATTACATCAATTAACTTTTACAAGTTGGGATAGAAATCAGTTTTTGCAAATGTTAGGAAGTGTTATTTGCGCTATTGCAATAATTTTAAGTGTTTGAAAGTGATTGGTTTGAAGGTGGATTATCTTTGTTTTAACGTTTGGGATGATTTCGAACTCAAAAAACCAATTAAGGCCGAAAATAATGCTTGGTTATATGGCAACTCGTTTTTTGGGTGAAAAGCTAAGATTTCTTTTGGCCATTCTTCATATTTGAAACTTCTAAAATGGATCTTTTAAGATCTTATTATCTAAACATAAATTGAATTTTATCAATTGGCATAAAGATCATTGTTTACGAAACAGGTTAATCCAAACAAACAAGAATTATTGTTGTTGACAGGGAGGTGTATCAGAAGTACTGTGATGCCATGAAGAAACTGTCTGAAGTGATAATGGAGGTATTGGCGATGAGTTTGGGAGTAGAAAGATCATACTTGAAGGAATACTTCAAAGACGGTGGAGGCATCATGAGATGCAACCTGTACCCACCCTGCAACAGCTCTAACCTCACCATGGGCACTGGTCCTCACAGTGATCCAACCAGCGTCACCATCCTCCATCAAGATCAAGTCGGCGGCCTCGAGGTCTTCATCGATAACAAGTGGCTCGCCGTACACCCTCGCCCCGAGGCCTTCGTCGTCAACATCGGCGACACTTTCCAAGTATATACTCACCACCTACCTTATACACAGTACTCAGATGTTTATGATAAGTCACTTCTAACCATCCCATGCATCAGAACCAACAAGTCGAGTCATCATTAACTTTGTTCGAAAATGAAAGCCATTTTTTCCTCATGTGAATTGCATTCAACAAGTCGTAGAAGTTGCAATTGATGAGATTTTTAAATAGGGTCAATTTTGAAAAGAACCTAATCAATACCCTACTTGGTGACTTGTAGTAAGGTTGATCAGGTGGTATATATGAATCCTACCCTTTCATTGTTTTCAAGTGTGTGTGTGTGTGTGTGTTGATTACCATATGTATGTCTGTGGTGGTTGTTAGGCGCTGACAAATGGGAAGTACAAGAGTTGTCTGCATAGGGCATTGGTGAACAGGGAGATAGAAAGGAAGTCATTGGTGTACTTTGTTATCCCAAACAAGGAAAAGACAGTGAAGCCACCTGAGGAGTTATTCTTCGGAGAAAAAGAGGAGAGGCAGTATCCTGATTTCAAGTGGTCTGATTTCTTCACCTTCACCCAATACCAGTATCGGCCCAATACTCATACTCTTCCCAACTTCATCCACTGGTTCCTCTCCTCCAAATCCAACAATGAGCAGACCGTTCCATCTCCTATAGCCTAATTAACTAGTTTCTTTTATTTCTTATCTCTCTAGTTTAATGGAGATTCTGTTACGAATGGCCAAACTTTTGTAATCTGTATTCGCGTGTTTTACATTGTCTGGTCCCAATAATCTCCGTTCTTCCTGTGTGTCTGTTACTTGACAGAAATCGGACACAAGTTAGCTTCATCCACTGGTCTTGCTACCTAGGAATGTGAGAGTTATGATGAATAAATTTTTACCTTTCGTTGTGTCCCATTGTATCTATCTATCTATCTATCTCCTAAACACACACAGGTTAGCTTCATTTTTTTAATATAAGATCTAGTTTAGCGTGGAAATTGCACTAGACCTTATATATAATATATATTATTACTATTTCAATAAATGCCGTCAGAAAACTACCAACACAGGTTGACCCAAGGCCAATAATTTCAAACCGCACCGTATAACTTTTTGTTAATGATCATGGAGACACGCACAGATTGATATGCATATCTACACACACACACACAATAAGGGTTATGTATAATCATGTTAATCCATATAACCAAAAAAGTGGGAAATGAATCTAGGTCGTGTGAATTACAGTACCAATGCTCTCTTTAACAGTAGAAAAGGATAAAGCCCATTTTGTTAGATGTAAGGATATATATATGCATAAACATTATATATATACACGCGTCCTAGACATATAACAAAATTGCAATTAGCGATGAACATAAAACTGTATAATATATTTTGAGTGTGAATATATATAGATATATGTGTGTGTGTGTGTGTGTGTGAATTACCAATGTCCCACTGAATCCATACTGTCTTGACTCTGTAACTGTTTCTGATGGATAGAATTTGATGAGAAATTGGGTACGGAAAATGTCTGATCCGTGGTCACGTAAGGAGCAGGGGCCTGGGAAATGAGACTGCTTGGAGAATATACGCTACTATTTAAATTGCTAATACTATTATTATTAATATTAGCAATGTTATTAATATTGTGTTGTTCTTGCTGATGATGGTGGCGGTGGTGGTGTAGCCTGCTGTTTTGCTGTTGTTTTGGGAGATTAAGCTTCTCTCCTTCTGTCTCTCTATATTTCTGAAGGTAACATTTCAAAGGGTCGACGTAATCCTCGAAGCCAAGTGTTGTGATGGCCCAGATGATGTCATCGCCATTGATGGTCTTCCTTTTCTCTCTCTGACACTTATCGGAGGCCTCGCCGGTGACGAAGCTGATGAACTCCGAGACGCATTCCTGAACGCTCTCTTTAGCGTCCTTTGAGATTTTCCCATTTGAAGGGATCACTTTCTTCATGATCCTCCCAACATTCGCGATCGGAAGGAAGCGATCTTGTTCTTTGTTGTTG
>JANTPZ010092445.1:0-32114 GCA_025593235.1 Vachellia pachyceras
ATATATATATATAAACACATAAAGAAGGTAAAAGGCATCCATCAAATGTGCTTTCATGCCATCACTGTCCAAATCCATTTGATAGATAAGCCCAATGATTCTCCTAATGGATTAAGGCCTATAATTGAGCAAGTTCTCTTTTGTCACTTCAATTTTGTAATCAAATATTCTCATGTGCCATAATTCCTTTTTTATTTATTAAATGTCATTAATAAATAAAAAAAAGGAATTATGTGCATATTATCTTTCAACTATAATGGGCTTATGAGCTATGAACTGCACCCCACTACTTCTTGTAATTTATGTGAATATATTAATTTACGTTTCGTTTTATATTCCAATACGATAAATTAATTTAATTTTTTATTGATTTTTGTCTAAGTTCTAAATAAAGTACATGGTTTGACAGAGTTTTAATTTAATTTAATTTTTAAAAAAGGAAAGAAAAAATTAATAATGTTCTAATATGTTCAATTAGCTTAGTTAGGTTTTTTTTTCCAGTTTCATGGCGGCTTATTCCTAATATTAAAAGGCATTAAGAGCTCCACCCAAACACATGTAAATGTTTTTGTAATTCAAATACAATTTTTTTGGGGTTGAAGATTTGTTTTTTTTTTGTTAGCGGACAGGTTTATTTTATAACGTTGTGGAATACTACTACTAACATGTTCTGTTAGATGAGACCTCATTGGATTTAAAATACTCCCTCCAATAGAAGAGGATTTATTTTAATTTTAAATAGAAAACATTAATCCATTTTGTTTTGCAAATTTATAAATTTTACTTTAAAGTATTCATATTAATTACATGATTAATGGATAATTTCAATATCCATGATTAAAAATGGGTATTTCAGATAAACCCAAGTCCATTTATTACAAATAACAAAGTTAACCAGTTCCTTTAATATCCACAAATTAGAACATGAAATAGTACATCCACCAAGAACTTTTGCATAGGCCTCTAATCTAAATCACAGTGACCAGATATTGCATTGTGGCAAATTAATGGGCTACAAGATCCAGCCCAATATCCAAGTTGGAAAATCAGAGCACTCATAACTCTACGACATAGAATCATTTTTTTATGGGACAAACATAAATACCCTAACAGCCAGTTTGGTTTGAATTGAATGGAATGGAAGGGAAAATTTTTTAGGGTGTGCTGTTTGGTTAGCACTGAAATTGAAAATAGGTTGATGGAAAAATTTTTGTTTGGTTGGATTAAAATTGTATGAAAGAGAGTAGGAAAATTGTATCAAATAACTATACTACCCCTAATGACAAATGTAAAATATTTTTTTATAAATATATGTATTTATTAACAAAAATTCAACTTATTTATATTTATTCTTTAATATTTAATTATATAATATATAATTATATTATATTATATTTATTAATTATATATTATATTTAGAAATCACGATACTCAAGTTATGAAAATATGAAACTCGAGTTCTATGAACCATGAGACACAACTTAAATTCTGAACATGCTATAACTCGAGTTTTGTAAAACCTGTAACATAACTCGAGCACTCCCAAGTTATAACTCGAGTTTTACTAAAAGTATAGTGTAAAAATTCCATTTAGATCACAAAACTCGAGTGTTATAAATGCAAAACTCGAGTTTTGCTTCATGAATTGCACTTGCACAGGTTATAGTCCAGCTTTCAGCACATGGCTCAACTTGCAAAAGCTATAACTCTCTCAATTAAACTCCAAACCTTACAAATAATATATCAATGGAAATCCCTGCAAGTCTAGTTTCACATGAAATAACAATCAGTCCCAAATTTATTACATAAAGAAAGTTATGATAGATACAATAGGAAAATGTCAGAGACAAAGCGTTGAATTCGACCACAAAGTTTAGAAATTTATATCTCCTTCATTTGACATTATTTGATGCTGTTCTAGGTGTCTTTGAAATGCATTTTAAATCTAGTTTCATGCAAAATTGGTTTCACATCAATCGGACTTGTGGTTTGGGAGATATAATCAAATTACCAAACATATGTCGAGCTGGAAGTTAACAGAGGAGGCTGATACTCAAGTGTTAGGCTCCAGCACTCGAGTATCGGTATGGCCGTCACCAATACTTGAGTATTGGTCATATGGGATTCGATACTCAAGTGCTGGAGTCTAAAACTCGAGTATCAGCCCCCTCCGTTAACTTTCAGCTCGATATATGTTTGGTATTTTGATCAATCTTCCAAACCACAAGTCCGATTGATGTGAAACCAATTTTGTATGAAATTAGACTCAAACTTCGTTTCATAGACACTAAGAACAGCATCAAAGAATGTTATATGAAGGAGATATAAATTTCTAAACTTTGTGGTCGAATTCAACGCTTTTTCTCTTACCTTTGCCTATTGTATCTATCATAAATTTCTTTATATAATATATTTGGGGCTGATTATTAATTTATTTGAAAGTAGACTTGCAGGGCTTTCCACTGGTATATTATATGCAAGGTTTGGAGTTGAATTGAGAGAGTTATAGCCGTTGCAAGTTGAGCTATGTGCTAAAAGCTGGACTGTGACCTGTGCAAATGTGATTCATGAAGCAGAATTCAAGTACTGACTTGTAAGACTCGAGTATCGAGCAGCCTCTTCTGAACAAACACAACACTTTCATTAGAGAACTCGAGTTTTGGTGGGAGTTTTGGTAATACTTGAGTACTGAATGTTGAATATTTGAGTATCGAGCTTTGTTTTCAAAACACAGTACAACACTTGAACCATAAAACTCGAGTTACAAATGGAATTGTTGTTGGGCTGTTATATTTCCAATGCACTTTCAGGGACAACTCCGTCTTTACACATCAAAATTCAGACTCTTGAATTTCGCTTCCTACCATTTTAGGTAAGAAGAGAGATTCCCACCTACGCATGAAAATGGGTTCCCCATTTCAAACGTCGAACCAAACAGCTGCGGCCACTAGAAAATCTTGATTTTCCCATTTTATCGCGCGATTTTCAACTAACCAAACGGGCTGTAAAGGTTGCTTCTGTATGAATAAAGTTAGACCATTTGATAAGGAATTGACTCACAGTTCATAAGCTTGAAGTTCAAATCTCACTGTCGATGTAATAATCTTGTTGGTCTACAAATATCTCTATAAATACTCTTTGAACCTGAAGATATACCCTAACCCTGATGAGAGTTTACAACCCAACTCACCTAAATTTACTTCTACATAGAAGAAGAAATTGCCGAGATATTATTACATTAGAATTACAATACAATATAATATAATTATGGTACATATCAGGAGAATTCCTAAACTGCCCATCAAAAAGAACTTATGGGTCAGTGTCTCATCCACACTGTCACGGCCTCTATGAAAGGAGATAGCTTTTTCTGTTGTTCAAAACAAGGCAGATTAGTTTCATGTGCAGCATTGTGCCTTAAACATATCTGCCTTTACAGTCTTTGGATGATCTGAAAATTTACAAAGGAAAAAAAAAATCGTTAAGGTCTATCAAGAACAACTTAATTGCAAGTTACAACCTAGTTACCTAGATTCTAGAAAATGAATCCTCTAGCTATATGTCGTGACTTAAGAAAGAACAACCAAGTGGGTGTTTGGGATCACTTCCAATAATCATTCTTGCATTTTACAAGACAACTTACATATTTATCTAGTATGGTGCTAAATCACTCAACATAAACTAAAACCAAACACCCTTGTAGTGGTTGTGTAGAATCCATATATTATAATTATAAATTACAATCTTCCTCTGCTTTTTCTTTATTTTTCTCCAAATGCATTATATGAAGGGAAAATGAGTTTCAGGTCCCAAGTAATTGACTTAAGACAACCTCAGCAGCTTCTCTTGAGACCTTATAATGGTTTTTTGAATCTTTGGGACCATTTGATGGTTAAGTCCCTTGCTTGGGTCCTATAACTCATTTTCCCTTATATGAAGGCAATATTGTGAAGTTAGAGATCCAAAAACACAAGTGTCCTCTGGTTTGACAATAAACTTCTCCCAACTTATCCCAAAAAAAAAAAGGAAAACTAATTCTTGTTTGTTTTAGGAGTTTCAATTCCACATCACCAGCATAATCAGGCAGGTGTTTCTTTGGCTTTCTTGTTCACCTCTAATGTTTCAACTCTATCAAATTTCAAGAAATTCTGTCCCACTTCCACACACTAAACAATTAACTGCCAAAATCTTGTATAAACACGCACACTCACATTGTTTACTTGCAATTCTAGTTTCTTGATGAAGCTAGTGAAACGCCATCATGTTTGCTGGTATTGTTACCTAGTGTTCTCTCAGTACCCCAGACAACCTCCTTAGGCATTTTACACGACGATTGCCTTAAATGCTCCTCTGAATCACTTCGGACATCTGCCAATGGGTTCACGTGCAGTCCTACCCCACGATGCCGAAATTTATTACTCTTTGCAGTGAACATTGCAACATGACCATCGTTATCAGCCACATCATGCACAGCATCTGGTGATAAGTTGTTTCTAGAATAGAACCTCGGGGCAGAACACCGTACTTCTGTCTTCTTCCAGAACTTAGACGTCAGAAATTCAGAACCAGGTAGCTTGCAGCACATATCTTCTGCAGCATCAGTATTGCTAAGCCTGCCACGTGATCCTGCCAAATCGTGCAATATCTCAACCAGAGCCATCTCTAGGCCTTGTACACGTGTCTCCAGAGAGTTCATCCCACTTTGGGAGCTTCCAATAAATTGCTGTATTCAAGAGGGAGAGACATAATAAGCCTTGAATGTTGTGTAAGAGCAACAAATATCGTGACCATAAGAACTTTTTTTTTTTTAAAATTAGAGTGACGGATATTAATAGCTAGAGATTATAAGTAGGACTGAGTCGAGTAACTCCCACTTACAAGGGAGTTCTCATGCTACTAGGCTATAAAGCCATTGGCATGGCCGCAAGAACTGCCAATGATACTTTGTGTGCAAGAAAAGTTATTTTAAACAGGTATTAGAACTGTAGTGTTCATTGAAACACCTTCAGACATGGGGGAAAATGTATACGAATCAGCACAGAACCCAAATACTTGTTGATTCTTTTAGATAAACACGGAAAGGAATGAGCTGACTTAGAAAGTAACAGCACTGCTCTAGATAAGTGCTATAACTGGGTTATTAAAAAGATGTCTTGAGTTGCTTTTTTGCAGAAACATGCATATCAAGACATTGTAATGTACCTGGAGGAGATTTAATAGATTGGATTGCTGGCTTTCAATTTGACTAAGTTGCTCACGGATCAAAGACAGATTCTCAACATCTTGGGGGTTCTCACAAGCTTCAGCTTCATTTACATTGTTGTCCAACGTGAATTCTGAGTAAGGGCTGTCATCATCACAAAGTGGAGCCACTCGAGAAAATGATCTTAAACCACCAAATTTATGCACTTTCTCATCAGATTTCTTGCCAAAATGGGCAAGCCTCACCTCTGTTATTGGATTGACGCAGTTCGGATTCAAGCAAGGCTTCGAAGCTTGTAAATCATCTTCCCTATCCATGTCCAATGGGAAGGAATTCGAATCTGGAGTTTCAAACTTCGTAGCAGACAACTCATGGTACTGCTCACATGATATCGCCGAATTTAGATTCCTGTCCTTGCTCTTTTTACAGTTCTTTCTTTTGACTATGGATACAGATGAAACTTCACATGGAAGAGGCCCGTTTGTGGAGATTATTTTCTTTGGTTGAGAAGATTTCAGGCTGCTATCCACTGAACTTTTAGTGGAACGCTGCTCCTTCCCATTATCTGGACCTATGAAAAATGCCAGCAACCAAAAACCAGAAATTAGACTGCTTCACCAGCAGAAGCCAAGGCTAGAATTAGTTATTGTTTGTATTAAACAAGAGATACAGGAAATAAGATGAAACAGAACTTAACTAACATTATACACTTGAGGATGATATTTATCATAAATTAGTTATTGTTTGAAAAACAAAATGGATAGAATAAAAGAAGGGGTGATGGAAAAGAATGTAAAGAAAATAAAACTACAGTTGAAAATTATTTTTTTAGTGCAATTTTTTCCTTACTGTCTAAGTCCCAGTAACCCCATGTGACATGGAAGTTAACGAGGAAAAAGGACAAGAAGAAATGAGATTATCTGAACAGTTTCAATGAAGAACAACAGAGGAATTAGTATGATCATTTTCTGAATATTAAAGCCTACCAGCTGAGTAACATGCAGGTGTTTGAGGAGCAGAATCATCCTCGGCTGAATCTGTTACCTCCTTCCACATCTCCAAAGCACGATTCATAGTATCCCGAACCACCTTGATCTGTTAAAACATTTCCGCCCTGATCAATTCACTTGAAAAAACTTCAACGGAAATCGAACACTCAAGAACTTTAGCTGCTACAAAAGTTAAAATTCTCCTCCTTAAATTTAATTAATCTTCAAAACGAGTAGGCAAGCGATTTGCTCAAAATGGAAGTTAAAATTCTCCTCCTTAAGTTAGCATAGACTCTCTACCCACACTACTTTTCCAGGTAATATGAATAGCTCAAACAGTTAGTTCAATACCTTATCAAACCTTCGATTCTGTAACGAACTCATACACAGAGCCTTATGCTGCGATGCCAGATCCCTCTCCACGAGAGCAATTTTACCCAACGCCTCCGCCGCTGCCTTTCTGACCACCCAATCCTCATTGCCCAGAAACTGAACTAGACAAGGCACCAACCAATTCAACACTGCGTGGTTCGATGCGCCACCAACACCAACAACACTCCCTATTAGCACCAACAACGCCGCCTTCGCTTTGCACACCTCATTCTTCACCAACTTCCCCAGCCTAGGCAGAGCACTCTTCTTCAGTGCCTCCACGTCAGGTTCCGGCGCCGATTCAATCGCTGCCGCAAGGCACAGAGCCGCGCCCATCTGCGAGTTGGCGTCCTGCTCCTGCGTGAGAGTCTCCATCAACGGCTTCAAAAACGCCGTCCGAAACGGCGGTTTGGTGATCCGAGACGACATTGTGTGGGTGGCATCGACGCAAGCAGATCGGACAGCGGAGTCAGGGTCACGGAGGCGACGAAGTACGGTGGAGATCATCTTGGAAAGAAATGGCGACAAATCATCGCCGTGAAAGTGAGAGAGAACGGTTAACAGATGAACGCATTGCTTCCGAACCAGCGACTTGGACGAGGAATCAGTGTTATGAATGCAGGAGAGGAACGTCGAGAAGGTGTCGTGGCTCAATGTCCGAGCAATAGATTCGAGCTCTGCGACGGCAATGGCGAGAGTATCCCGGTCGGAGAGTTTGTTGAGGCAAGCGATGACCCTCTGCTTAAGATTAAGAGTCGATCCGGCAGCGGAAGCGGGTTGTGGTGAACTCGGCGATGATCGTTTGGCGGGAACTACTGCCATTGTGCGGAGCGAGTCAGTGACTCCGCATTCGTGAATGGAACTCGAAACGTTTCTGTGGATTGTGACAGTTAGTGAATTTGGCGGCAAAGTAGCGTGGAGGTGCTAGAGAGGATCTTGAATGTTCGGTGCCTCTATATATTTATGAGAACAAACGGTGCGGTGTGTGATTTTCCCAATTTTATTCTCGTCTCGCCTTTGGATTTTATTTATATAGACTTTTACTTGAAAACAAAAATAAATTACTTAATTAATTAACTTACATGCTTTGAAATATTTATATTAGACAATTTCCTTTGAAAAAAGTAATCATATAACTATTTATTTAGTTTCTTTAGCCTTGCTGAAGTCTAACATGCTTTTATATTAAATATTAAAAGTTATGATATTATTGCATCAACTCTTTAATATAAGAGTTAATTAACTTTTAATGGGGAGATTAAAGAATGAAGCTAATTAATTAATATATTTATCATTTTTTTAAAATAATTTTCTAACATTTAAAATGGTATATAATCTAATGATATACATAAGTAGTATTTTAGAATTTATGTTATAATCAGATAAATCATGTAGCTTTTAATATTAAAAATAACTGACTCTTATATTAAAGATAAAAAAATAGTAATTTAATCATATATGGATTGATATAGACATATAGCAATATCTACCTTTTATTCTTCAATTAATTTCTTAAATAGAATCAATTCTCAATTTGCTCTTAATTTAGAGGTTAAGGCATAAGCATAATCCTTTAGATCGTAAAATTTTAGTTCTTTTACTTTAATGTTGTTAACTTTTTTTAAGGGAATATACTTACTTAAAACCTATGATTCTAAAATTAAATGATGATAAAATATGTTTATATTTTAATTATTTAATATAATAATTTTGATATTTTAAAATTTAATCATGTTTTATTTTAAATTTGTTGATTCAACATTTTCCGTAAAATGAAATTAAGTTGTTAAGATAAAATAATTAAAATGATATTTTTTCAAATACATCAAGTATTTATCTTTTCAAATAAATAAAAAAAAGGGAAATAAATCATTTAGCTTTTATAGTTTCAATGAGTTACTACAAAATTTTTTTTTTTTTACTTTGACTGGGATTGCCCATTTAGATAAACAAAGGGAGAATTATATTTGATGTTTATGGTTTTGACTTATTTTTAAAAACTTAAACCTGACAGTACTCAATCCATATAATTTGGTTGGGACTTAAAACTTAATTCATATACTTTAATTTAGTAACACAAACCGTTTAGTTTTAGTCATTTAAAATATTGATCTATAAATTTTGAAAAATAAAATTATAGAAGTTAAAAATATTTCCTAAAATTAAGTTACTAAAATTTTAAAATTAAATTATAGTCATAAAGTGATATCGATTTAAAATTTAAAATTAAGTTGCACCCAAATCAAAATTATAATAGCAAATGATTAATTCTTGAAGAAAAATAATATTAGGTATTCTCATCTTGATCCTCTGTCATTCCAACTAAAAGATATTGATTGATTGGTAGGTTCACATGAATGCATCAAATCAGAATAATACAAAAGGATAATGAGAAGGTCACATGAAGTTACATGTCCAATTTGTATAAATCTATTTACTTTTTTTCAAGTCTTGTTCAAAATTATTATTTTTTTAACTGTCAATATTTCATACTCCATCTAGTACTAAATATAAAAGTTACATAACTTTTTTATATATTAAAAAAATCAATCTTAATTATTTGTAAAAAAATATGTTAGTTTTTCCTAAAATATCCATTTAACCATTTTCATTTGGAATTACTCTTTTGATAATTTTTTTAATATATGCAGTCTAAAGAAATAAAAAAATAATTATAAATTTGAAAAACTAAAGTATATTAATGCTTTATATTTAAGACTAAATCCGACTTACTAACTAAGTGCTGTATTAAATATAAACACATGAAGCACTTTTCAATCCAATAAATTCAAATAAGCAATTGGGATATTTCATTTTAGGGAAAATTTCAGTTAGCCTTAAAATTTGAAAATGCAAAATAATAACTTCCTACTAAAATGTGCTGTTATCCCTCAATGAAGTGTGATAAAAAAATGACTTGGAATTTTGATGAGATTATTTATTTTCCCTTGTTGTAAGTGATTTTTAGTATGATACTATCTTCTATTACTACAAACTAAATTTTATATTTAGAATTGAATGTATTAATATTTTTGTATAAGATGAATGCATTATAAATTAGATTTTTATATTTAAGACAGAAGGTAATTATATTTTTGCATAAGATGATGAGGTGTGGTGGTGATTGCTATTTTTGACTTCTAAATCCACATATTCATTCTTAAAATTACAAATAATTTTTTTAATTCAAGAATGAGTCCAAACATTCCAACCATTTGAAGCTCATTATCAAATAGGTTCACATGGATACATTAAATCAAAACAATTAATTATTAAAAATAAATAAAAAGAGGAGGGTCACATGGAGATAGATGTCTCATTTTGCTTTTGATAGGCAGATCCCCAGCAAAGAGGGGATTGACTTGGGCAATATAGGCTTTCTATAATAATTCAATGCCTTTTTATATTATAGTATTTATATATTTATATTATAATATTTGTATAATATAATGTCCTAAAAAATAGCTATCACATGATTACAATATTGACCCCTTCATTTATTTGTTTTTTTGTTGGCTTTTGGGAAATCCGTGAAAGATCACGATTTTATTTTCTTTTGATTCATGTGAGAGATGAAATTAAAAGGAAAGCGAAAATGTTTATGACCAAACTTATATTTATATACTTGCTCATGTTGAGAATTGAGAAAAAAAATCCATCATTAACAAATTAATTAGAGAATCCAATCTGTATAATATAAAATGTTAGTTGCATTTGCATAACATGAAAGCTTGTTTGCATATCGTGTAAGGTCAATTTTATAATATGAAAGGTCATTTGCATTTTTGAGAAATTTTATATAATCAAATTTTCATACAATTGACCTTCCACATTATGCGACTAACATTTCACGATATGCAACTAGTCTATCATATTATGTAAATGGAACTGACCTTCTTCATTATTCATGTCAAATTCTCCAATTAATTTGTAAATCGAGAGATTTTTCTCAATTCCCCCTATATTTTTTTGTGGTGCAATGAGGGAAGGATACTTTTTATTCTATTTATTAGTCATATTATTGAATTTTTCATATTAAAACGTAATTTTACTCTTCATTTATTATTGTCTTAACTTTATTTGCATATATTATAATATATATTAAATAAAGATAAATATGGAAAGTCCTTGCATTTCAAAGGGAAAGTAATGAAGTTTAAGATTTTTATCATAAAAGTAATGAATTAAGATTGGCGATGCTATATTTAATAAAATTTATCAAATATATTATACTTGATAAATAATATATGAAAATTATTCCAAGATGTTTTTTCAATGCAAATTAACTTTATATTAATTATTTTTGTAAATATTTATTTTTATGTATATATATGTTTTCCCTACGGTCCGACTAGCCTGTTCCCCGGTGCTAGTGTGATGTGGGTCAGGAAAGAGAAAGGAGAGGAGAGAGATAGAGAGACTAAAAAGGATGAAAGAGAATAAAAAAGAAAGGAAAACTACATAAATAGAAAAGAGAAAAGAAAGAGTAGAGAGAGTAAAAAGAATATAGGATTAGAAAATATCAAATATTATTCAATCGTCAAACTAAATACAACTGGTAAGCCTAGCCTTTTTTATATAAAGGCATTGGAATATTAAAATAATAATAATCATAATAATAAAGCCTAAATCAACTCCTAATCATAATAAAGATGACTACAAAATAATCAAATCCTAAATCAACTACTAATCATAATCAACAAAAATAGAGATAATATAATTGGAGACTATTAAAAGATAATAACTTGCAATTCTAATGGAGAAATATCTCATTGAAATCCCTCACCGAATGCCCTAATTAATATAATTTAGTTCTAATTATTTCTTATCACGGAGTCCATCAAGATCTTTTAGAAAAAATAAATACATAATACCATATTAACTAACTATCTAACATCTTTAATATAATAAAATTAAGTAAATAGACCATAGATTTTTTTTGTTGAAATGGGAGACCCAACCAACTCGGTATCCAACCTTTTGGGCCGACTAATCTGGGGGCGGGGGACAGTTCTGGGTTATTTAGGCTTCAGCCCCCTCCCAGAGGTCCTGCGGGGGATCAAACTCTGTTCACCTTACGAAGCTCAGCCTCAATCGCCACTTAGCCAGAATGACTTTAGTAAATAGACCATAGATTTGGGATGGGTGGAATCCCTTTTTACTATTGCAGTATACATAAACTTTTTTGAGAATTAATTCAATCTGTGAAATGACTTTATTACTTGTATGCACAAAAAAAACTCCCTCCACCACGGCCACCATGGCCACAACCTTTGCCGTAACCACCACAGTAACCATTGATGCAATCGCCACCATCGCCACCACTAATGCTCTTGTTGCCACCACCGCTACCGCCACACCATTGATTTTTCTACTAATATTATGTTAAGGGTAAAATTAATTTTATGTTATATATTAATTTTAAATAATTATTTAAAATACAACACGTTGCACCTTGCTTAAAATTCAAACAAAACCAGGTCATGTAATTAATATTGCATTGTAGGGTGGAATGGGATTGAATCATACGGGCAATATTTTATATTCATATATTTAAAAGTATTTTTACCATAAATTTATTAATTTGATTTTTTTAAAAAAAATATTACCCAAACATAAACCTTTTTACCTTATGTGTCACATTGCACACCAGAGATGATATATATGGTCAAAAAAAAAAAAGATGAAGTGCAGAAGCATTATGTGATGATATATTTAAGATTTTTGGCTCTGGGTAGCCTGTTTGGATGATCATGCATTGAGCCAGCTATATCTTTTGTTTGTTCTCATCACTGTCCCCAATCATACTCAATATTTTTTTTTTGCTTTTAATATAATTCTATCAAGGAGGTTTCATAATAATAATTTTAAACAAACTACTTTTATTTAATAGACTCCATCAATAATATACAAATCTAAATTAATAATAATACTATACCTAATATGAGACAGTTGTATGGGAATAATAAATAAAATTGTTTTTAAGTTACTGCCCTTCAAATTTAAGGCTCTTGCCAAATATTTTTTTGTGATTCTTTGGATGATTGGATTTTACTTTAAATGGGGTGATATTTTAATATTTTATTATGAGCAAAAAGTGGTTTTATTTTTAAGTTTTATGATTTTTTAAAGATAAGCACTCCAAAGGACATTAACCATATCCTAACTTTTAAAGTATTTATCTTTCAAAATTAAAAAAAAAACTCAAAAATTGTACCATTTTTCTTATAAAATATTGAAATATTGCTCATTTTATGAAGAATCTAATCATCTGCGTAAACACGGAGAAAGCATTTAGAAAGTTGGGGAAAATTAAGATATAGCAAAGGGAGGAGCAGGTGCCCCAAATCAAATTTTCCCGTCCCATCTCAACAGATACGTGCAAGATAATTTTCTTATTTATGATACGTTTAGCATCATTTTTTATTTTTGTTCCATATTAATTATTGTCTAACTAGTCTTATTGCATTAAATAACTATTTGTTCATCTTTTTTCCTCGAATCCCATAAAAAATAAGCATGTTCTTTTTTTTTTTGGTGAGAAAATAAGCATGTTCTTATAAAAGCTAATAATGGGTCAACAATGGAACTTGTCCATGGATTGGGAAGAAGGAAGGCAAACAACATCTATAATGTGTTTCTTCCCATCAAGGGACAAATCTCACATGGTTTCATTTGTGAACTAATAGTAAGAGTATAATTTAATGCCAACTCCTAATAATACAAACCAAACATGGTGCCCATCATTCATTACATTCATTCCTATTGGCTTTTTCATTGTGTTTCATTGAGCATTGCATGGAGTGTCTTTATTATTAGCAATCATGTTCATCCCAATTATTTTAAGTCACTTCTAACATATTTTATTAGAATAAAAAAATCAAATCTCCTTAACTCAGCCTTTAAACTTAATAGTTTGTTTAGTTTCACCCTTTTTTAATAAAGGGAGATTTATTGTAAGGTCCTATAGAAGAAAATTATTTATGAAAAGGTCCCAATAGTTGTCAATGACAGCTGCTCCACTTGTCAATGGTATTCCTCGACTTGTCATTGACAACATCTTGAAAACCTTTTCATAGATAACTTTCTTCGATGGGACTTTAAAATAAATCTCCCTTTAATCTACACTAAAGCCTGTGAAAATAAAGACTGCACAGTAGTAATAAATGGTAAAATCGTAGATTTACATAATTCACATAAACAAATAATTGCACTGAGGTATAAATAGAAGTAAAGTAAAATACAATCTCTTTCTACTTATAAACAAAGTAAACATCTTTTCCTTGTGTGAGGAGTAATACTTTCCATTGTAAATATAGACCATGTTTGAAACCATGTTTAAAAAGTCAAACGTGTGTTTAACAGTTTTTTTTTGGTAAAACGAGATAATCTCCTTCAGATATTTACTTCATAAATGGTAAAAACACTTCTTCATCGTATTCCCGAATGAATCCATAAAAGTTTGCTCTTTAACTGTTTGTAATTATTTCATAAGGTAGTTCTCTCTCTCTCTCTCTCACTTCCCTCTTAATTGAGGAGTTGCCAACACGTTCAATTGTTGGCGGTTAGCATCTTGCCAACATATATGTTATCATCTATTCCTTCATCGTTGTTTCCACATGCAAGCTTCACATCAATCATATTCACGAGCTTATATATATATATATCCACTAATCCAAAGTATATGTCTATTTCTACGATACAATTATATGTCTATAGATTTTAAATGTAAGAGTTAAAATAAGTAATTTGTTCTTGTTAAAAAATAATTAATTCATAAATTATGTGTTCTTTTTTTCCTAAAAGACTACTTCTGGCATTTAATATAAGAGATAATTGACTTTGTTGAAAAAAATTAAAGAAGCTAATTACTTATATATTTATCAATTTTTCCTAAATTAATTTGTCAGTGTAACCGTACATAAAAGTATTTTAATATATATTTTATAATTAAATATTAGATGTAGTATGCCAAAACAGAATAGGCCAAAATTCTAAAATCTAAAATACTTTACTTTGTATTGAAAAACTATCTTTCCAAAAAATAGTCAATTGACCTTTCATTAAGGACTAAGGGTGGTATAAATAATATACCTGACATCATATTAAGGACTCGTTTGGGATCACGTTTAGAAATCTAGATTTTATTGTAAAACCTAAGTTTCATCCAAGTAGTTATATTTTTCAGAAAAACTATTTTGGAAATAAAACATAGGTTTGAAAAAATTATTTTTTTATTAAATCATACCATCTCCTAATTATTTTTCTTTTTTCTCTTTCCCATTATTCTATTTTTCCACTTTCTCTTTCTTCCGCCTCTCTTTCTCTTTTTTCTACTCTCTTTTTTAATTATTTTTTTCTTTTCTCTTTCCTATTATAATTTTACTTCAGAATCTGTAAAAGTTATTCTCACCATAACTTCCTAAACACAATCACCTTTTCAAAACTTATGTTTTACCTTGGAATATGTAAAAATTATTCTCCACTGGACTTCCAAACAAGCTATAAATCTATCGATTTGGTGGTCTAACTCATTCATTGCTTTTACTAATTGTGATGAACTTGTTTAACACTAAAGCTTCTTGGACTTGAAACAAATATTTTTGTATCTGACATCTTTTTTAGGTCCTATTACCATGTATATGAGCAACCAACTAATCAAATTCGTAAGAATGTTGGCCCACAATGAGGGGTACCTTAGCTTGTTATCTTGAAGTAATTATCGCAGCTACATACACATGACTCGAACGTGGGACCATCAGTTAAGTTAGATCTCTTAACAGTTAATTCAAGTGTTCAAAAAATACTTTTTAATTTATGTTAATAATTTCTTTGGGAGACCTTACTATGTATCATTCTTTAGCTAAAGTACATGTATCCTCCAATTAGAAGTAATTTTGTTTTAAGTACTATTAAGTGTAAAATTTGAGTATTTGAACTTGATTCAATCACCACGTTGTGAGTGCCTAGCCTTTTCAGCTAGACCCAACACTCGTTGGTGACATATATATATATATCATTCTATTGAAAATAATTTTGCTTAGAATAATGTTGGTAATAGACGTGGATACATCTTCCAATATGAATTCTAACCTTAATCAGGCTACCAGAGTGTAACTACTTTCACTAAATTTAACTTCCATCGATAACTAATATAGTCTAAGCATTAGAGGTTAGCCATCCACTCATCCCCATTGAAGTTTGGCCCCATTAGTATTTTTAGAGCTTGTTTGGAAGCTATTTTGAAACCTAGGTTTCACAGAATCCGAGGTAAAAATTAAGTTTTGAAAAGTGATTTATGTTTGGGAAGTTATAGCTTTTACGGATTCCGAGGCAAAAAAGTAGGTAGGAAAGAGGAAAGTAAGAAAGAGATAGAAAGAAAAAGTATGAAAGAGAAAAGAGAAAAAAGTAGAAAAGAGAAAGTATGAAAGAGAAAACTTAGATTTCAAATCTAGGTTTTGAAACCTAGGTTTTGACAACCAGGTCGAAACGAGCCCTTAAACAAGTTGAGCTGTTAATTATACTGTCCATTCGTTATTGGACTGGGCTCAGTTATAGCCCAAGGTCCATTTTATTGCGTTCATCATTCGGAAGCATTTGATAACGAATAGCTTCAGATTTGAGTTCAAAGTGTCAATTTTTAGAAAGTATCTCTTCTTTCCAAGGTTATCAGATCCAGACCGGTGATCAGACCGGACAAGGCAATGGGTTAAAGGTCAATGGGTCAGACCGGAGTCAAACCGGGGTTAAATCGGTAAGAATAAAAAATTAAAAATAAATATCATCACACATTAACACAGTCAAATGTTTTAAAAAAATAAATCATTTGCTTGTAATCAGCTTGGTTAATGCAGTTTGATCCGTATGTTCCAATAAAAATAAAATCCCAACCCAAAAAAGTAACTCCATACTTTAAAGAGAAAAATAAAAAAAGTGCAAGTCCCACATCGCCTTATTGCTCCACTTGACTAAGCTATATATAACGCACTTTGGAGGCTTCAGGACAGCACTTGCAGAAGCGTGGGCCCAGCGACGTGTGTGAATTGATTTCCTTAGCGTGAGGCCTCCACTTTGTTCTTTTGCTGGGAGAAGGAAACATTTGAAAAAAAAAAAATACTGATCATCGACCAGCCCGGAGATTGGGTAAGAACCGGACCGGACTGGAGCCCGGGCCGCCGGTTTCCGGCCTAACCCGGCCGGTCCGGTCCGGGTTTAATAAGCCTGCTTCTTTCAGTTCACTCTGGGTTCGTTCAAGCATCTTTAATGTCGATTCCTCTCTTCAACCTGGCTCCTAATCTCACAGTTTCAAGACTCTGCTTGGGTTCGCCCTCATGCACAACTCTAAGCATCCTCTTCTTCTTCTTCTTCACATTCTTCTCAGAAATTCAGTTTAATCTTGTTCTAATTCGCCCAGGAGCCATGACATTTGGGGAGCAGAACATACTGCCTCAGTCGTTTCGCCTTCTCGACGAAGCCTTCGATGCCGGAATCAACTTCTTTGACTCCGCTGAAATGTACCCGGTGCCTCAGCGTGCTGAGACTCAGGGAAGAAGTGAGGAGTATCTCGGCCGTTGGATTCGCCGGAGGAAAATCCCTCGGGATCGAGTCGTAATTGCCACAAAGGTATTGAGTCATCACTTTGAACATGGGATAAATTTGAAGGTTTCTGGTTCAAAACTAGTTCAGTACTCTTATGGTTATTGGGAATGGAAATGTGGGTACTAAAAATGTATATGGACTGTAATTTGCGTTCTTGTTGAGTATTCTTTGCTTGTGGTGGGAATGCTTTCTTGATTATGCTGGGATGACAATATGCATAACTTTGAGCTTAATGCTTGCTTTTACTTTTTCGTTTTATGCAAATGTCATTCATGTTGACAAGTGAGCGTCACTACTCATGTGACTGTCATTTGGAAATAAATTTCGAGCCATGCTTTGCTTTTTTTCAAGGATTCTCAGGGCTACCAACAATCAAATCGCTTCCTTTTCCTTTCATCTCGAGCAACTTTATTAGTTAGCCTTAATTGCATGCTGCCATACTTTTGAAATGAACCCCTCTGTTTAAGCGAAGTTCTTTCAGTTGCTTCAGCTCTTGTATTGTTTCTAATTTTTAACTTTGTACAGGTTAGTGGACCATCTGGGCAAATGACTTGGATTAGAGGTGGCCCAAAATGTCTGGATGCCAGGAATATCAGTGAAGCCATAGACAAGAGGTTAAAATCTGTCGTGATTAATCTATGCCTATTAGATTCATTGGCTAGCTTTGTCTTGAAACTACTAGAGACTGCTAAGCATGTTGTTGTTGTTCTTGTTGAATGGAAAATGAAAACTATCATGAAGATCTAAATATCAAGTACAAAAAAAATTGTGACAAAACTTTGTCATCAACCACCTCCTCTAATTGAATGGTGGTTTTATATAAAAGATATTCAAAACACTAGAGCATCTAATGATGTGTAATCTCACTTATATCTACTTTAGTTTTAATAAGTGGAAGGTCTGTGAAGTGAACTTGATGCTGTTTGGAGGAATAATCTCTATGCTATTAAGATTAGTTAGCAGGAGGATGAGGAATTCTTGTAGAAACTGCCTTCACTGTCTATATCACCAAAGTAAATATATTAACTCAAAAGAGCTCTCATATCATGGCAAGTCCTTTAAACCCTTCTATAAAGGTAGAGTATCAATAGGCTTATCCTATGAGGGAAAAGTAATCTTCACAAAGGGAACCAAATTTTAGATTGGAATTGGTTGCTGATAGGCACCCAAACCGCTTGGAGAACCCTACCCCAAAAGCTAGCTGTTGGGGTGGGAGACCCAAGGGTTTAAATACCCCATCAAGCAGCCTATACTACCCGATGTGGGACTTTGCCAATACAAAGTCCCTATCAATACACTCTCCCCGGAAAGCCGACGTCTCGGTGGCTACATTCCACAGCACTTCACTCGGCCTTCTGCCGGTCAGAACTCTTCGTGGGTAGCCCTTTCACCCTCGTCGACCACCGGCTCTGATAACATTGATAGGCACCCAAACCGCTTGGAGAACCCTACCTCAAAAGCTAGCTGTTGGGGTGGGAGAGCCAAGGGTTTTAGTACCCCATCAAGCAGCCCATACTACCCGATGTGGAACTTTGCCCATACAAAGTCCTTATCAGTTGCTCAATGCTCATGTACCAGGAAATGTATTTGGGCGGTGTTAATTTTAATTGGAGAAGCTACATGTCAAGTATTATCTTTCTGATGGCTTGTTTATTGAATTTATGCAGTTTGTTGCGGATGCAAACGGATTATATTGATCTTTATCAAATTCATTGGCCTGATCGGTTTGTATGTGGCTGTTAACTTGTAGTTTTTGGACTATTGTTTACACTGATTCATTTACTATTAAAGTTGCTCCTTTTATTCCTCTTTTCACATTTTTTTTGTGCATTTATACATGCCTGTATCTTAAATCTGAACCATTCAAGTGTTATGCTAATGATTGTAGCTATGTTCCAATGTTTGGAGAAACTGAGTATGACCCAATTCGACAATATTCTTCTGTTAGTATGGATGAACAACTTGAAGCTCTCAGCAGAGGTGTGAATTCTGGGAAGGTAAGTGATGATGGTGAACAACATCACTTGCCAATGTTTAAATGGTATTCTTGAGTTTTAAAAGGAGAGAAATTTCATGCAGATCAGATACATTGGTCTCAGTAATGAAACACCATATGGTGTTATGAAGTTTATTCGGGCTGCTGAAAAATCCCCTTGCCGTCCCAGATAGTATCATTGCAGGTCCTGTCATTTGCTTCTTGGCAACTGTTGCCCTTATTTTTATTTTACCCTAATAATTGCGGCACCATAGCCTTCAACCTTCAATTCCCTCTGGAAGTTTACTTATGAGGCTAATTTGCTCCTCTTTAATAACAGAATTCATATAGCCTGCTATGCCGAACTTTTGACTCTGCACTGGCTGAATGTTGTCATCATGAGAGGTAAGGTAATCAGTATTAATTTTGATGCAAGTTGGATATTACTTGATTTTATTTTGAATGAAATGATTGGAAAATCCTTCCTTAAAAATGCATATCTCCTAGTTGACCAAATTTTAAGAAAAATCTGAGATGTTATAATTTAACAAGTTGATCCTGAAATTTTTAGCATGTTTTCCAATGGAAATATTCTTGGATGCACAAATTGGAAAAGTTTTCCAACTATACATTTATAGTTTAAAAAGTAGCTTACGGATTTTAAAGTCGAGCTTTAGGAAAAACAGAATATTAGAGTCCATTTTCATGTGAATTAAGTGCTGAATTTTTTTAATTTTTTTAAATTTTTTCCTGTTGGATTGCAAAAAAATCACAAAGCCTTGGGACTTGGGAAGAGTAAGAGAGGGAAAGGGTTTGGCTATGGAATAAATCCAAGTGCAACTAGGAGATATGAAATTGAAAATGTCTTCTCTCTTTTATAATAACACTTCTAATTTAATCAGTTACATAAGGGCTCTTTGCTGCAGTTTTCTCTTGTAAGTGATAATTCACGGTCATATAATGGTTTGTTCTTTTCAGAATTAGCTTGTTGGCCTACAGTCCCTTAGCAATGGGTATACTTTCAGGGAAGTATTTTTCCCCTGATGGTGGTCCAGAAGATGCTCGGTTAAATCGGTTTAAAGGTCAAATGATATATCTTTTATTACAAATAGCTTTCCCCTGTATGAGAAGGAAAATAGAAGGATTTGTCCCCAGCTTATCTAGATAATCTAATTGATACTATTATTGTGATTCACAGGGAAATATTCTGAAGGCGAATCCAGATATAACCTCTCCAATAACGTCATAAAGATGGCTACCGAGGTAACAGTATTCTCCTCAACATCAATGCAATGTTTTTATTTTTACTACCATGTTGGAAATCCACATGTTCAGCAGCTGAAGAGTATGTTTCAGCAACAGCATGACTTGGCCAAGAAAATTTATTCTATTTCAAATGGCACTCAGAACTTTAACATGTACAATAGTGGTACAGTGTTGCACATATCAGAGTTTTTTGGGTTTTAGAACATCTTTTGTCCTAACTTGTCTTTTGAATCCACAAAGTTGTTCTGTTTCCACCTTTTATTAAAACAAAAATTGTCACATGCAATGATGCAAGGACTTTATTCATGGGGTATTTTCATTTGTTGCTATTATTTGTTACATCATGGCTCATCCAATATGTGAATGTTAAAAGAGGAATTCAATGGCCAACCTAATTATTAGAAATATTTATTCCTTGTTAATTTCTCATCTGACTATTTCAATACCCATATTTTCTGCCTTGCAGGAGTACCTCAATATTGCAAAAAAATTTGGTCTTCATCCTGTTTCTCTTTCAATTGGTTTGACAACATGTTCCTATATCTCCTATGACCGTGCTATTTTAAATTTTTATGGCGCATGATTATTGCTTTTGTGGGATAGATATATGCTCCATTAATTTCGTGATTCCGATGTCAGATAGTATTGGTAGACTTGCCCTCAATATCCAATAGAGGTTGCCAATATAGTCTGGTCATTATGATATACAATGACTTATTTTTCTTTAAATTGTTTTTTGTTTTTGTTTTTGGGTCGGGGCAGTTGTTTCTAATTCATACCTCCTTAAATGAATAAATTTTGCGGATGACCTTTAGGGCTGCCTATTCAACTAGGAAAGATTGAGTAGCGAAAGAATTTTTGTGATTAAGTCATTTTTTCAAAGACAGTTCTATTTTACAAGGTTATGGATGCTAAGCATTGACTTCTTGATGCAGGGTCTAGCCAACGGAAGGGAAATGGAACTAGGTTCCGATACCAGGTATCAGGTTCCACTTCCCTTCCAGTGCCTAGACCTCTAAACACCTCTCCCTCATTCTTGCTGTTTTCCCTCTATTCTCTCTTTTTCTCCTCTTTTCTTATCCCTTCTCTCTTTCCCCTTCACCATCCTGCACCATTTCTCTTTTAATTCACTTTTTTTCTTTGTTCTTTATTTATTGATTTTTTTTGGAGGGGGTTGGGAATATTGAGGGCCCCATTTAATTTTCAATTTTCAACAGATTGCCTCTGATTTCTGCCAGCCATATATGTTTTGGGGGGTTTTTGTTTTCGTCATGTTAAAAATAACAAAACAAAGTGGATTGAAATGCATTAAGCTTGTTTGCCAAGTAAACATGAACCAGATTATTACTTAATCCCGTGATATATTGAACATTTATGGTTGACTAGTCTGTTTATCTTTCACTATTTCAAATTATATCTAATTGATGCACTTGTGTTCTGTTTTGGCAGCCTTTGTTTTGAGACACCCCCTTGTGGCTAGCACTATTTTTGGGGCTACCAAGTCATGGCAACTCCAACAGGTTCTCAATGCATGCAACCTAGGGCTCACATCTGAAATAATAGAAGAAATTAACAATGTTCATTCAAGGTTCCCTAACCCATGTCCCTGATATGAGTATACTTTTATTATATAGTTTGATGATCTTGATGCGTTTAATCCATATGAATATTCTTTGCACTTAATTACACAAATTTATGAATCCAAGTGGAAAGTAAGTGGTCAAAAGTCAAAACTCTTTGATAATAATTAGGGTCTTTTTAAGTTTAAGAGTTGGAAAGTGATGAACAATCACTAAATCTGTTACCACCTCCTATCCTTACTATATTAGCTACACAAGAGGAAGAGGTTTATTTTGGTTATTAATACAAGACTTTAATATATTTTATATATTAAATTTATATATTTTTTTAAAGTATACCTATTGGTTGTACATAGTAATGGGATTAGGTACTCATAATGCATATTATTAGAAATGGTATTTTAGGCGAATAAACACATCTATTACAAATAAGGGTTAAGGTGCAAATTTGCCTTGGAAGTTGTTTGTTATAAGCATGTTGCCTTGGAAGTTATTTTTAAGAGCAATGCCGTTTTAGAAGTTTTAAATTGCAGCAGTGCCACTCCATTTCATTAAAAGCCCAACGTTGATTGTAAAAAAATTAATGATAACATTATTAAAGTTGATGGAAATATTGCTCCTAAAAATACTTCCATGGTAGCATTATTCCTCAAAAAAAATTTCCTAAGCAAATTCGCATATTAACCTTATAAATAATTAACTTAGCTAATTTTTAATATCGATAAATTAGTTATTTAACTTTTATGTCAAGCACTTGAGGGAATATTATTCATCCCAATTATATCTCAAAAATAAATTATCGACCATACATTTTTTTAGTGTGGAATTTCTGCGATGGACAAGTTTGATATTTAGTTTTGAGCCAATACTGTAGCAAGGGTTGCCTTGCCGCCTAGTTTTGTTAGAGAGCCAATTTGGGATAACACATTCTTGCGTGTCTATGAAGAAATATACGAAGCTTCATTTGCTAATGAGTGAAAATATTTTAATTGTTAGAAGATGGAATTTGACTAAAATAGTTCATTAACTAAATATTTGTTTATAGGATGCAAGTCCTTTTAGGCCATCGTTATAGAATCAAAGTTGGCTGGCTCCACTAATTAAAAATAAGCCTATGAACCATTTGAATTTGCTCATGATTTTTTATATTTATTAAAATAAAGATCAAAGAAAGATGGTACAAAAGCTATATTCTATAAGTTTCTTTTTTAGACAATAGTTATAGTAGGCTTATAATAAAAACAAAACAAATATGAAAACTGATAATATATATATATATATATTAATTATTAGAACTATACTATATTTTTTCAATTAAATACATGTTATGATGTCTGAAAATTACATAAATAATGAATTTTATCCATATTAGGATAGACTAAAAATTCATAGAAGCCAAATTTTATCAAGTCAAGAATCATCAATAAGAATGGCTGAAATGCATAAAACTCATGAACTTTGGGTTAGTTGCACATATAGTCTACATGATCTTTAAAATTTTAAATTAAGGACACTAATATTTCATGTTTTGTCTATTAATTCTATTGCCATTAGAATCACTATTAAAGTTGACAGTTTTTATCATGTATAGTTTTATAATTTTTATTATATACCGTGTTATTTAAAAAACAACACTTGACATTTTAGACATAATTTCATTTATTTTTAAATTCTTAAAATATTGAAAAAATAATAAAAACCATTAAAAAGTATTTAAATTATTTATTTGAGTGTGTAATCTTTAAATAAAAGTCTTAAAAATATAAACTACTTCAAAAAAAAGCATTTAAAATATCTATCTGAGCATGTAAATTTTATTATAAAGCACAATACACTTAAATTTATTGTTAAAATATTAACTGTTATTTTTTAAATGATACAATATATAATAAAAATTATAAAAATACAATATGAAAAAAATTTAGGTGGATTGTCTCAACTTTCAAGTTACTGATCTTATATTAAGGATATATCTTTGGAAAGTTACTTTTTAGAAAACAATCATCATAAAATAATTACCCCGTATCACCTTTTATTTCTCCAAGTTCAATTAATTTTTAGATAAATACTAATATTTAATACATAAATTCCCCCTTTTAATCCATAATGTTACAAAACACTATTTAATTTTAGTTTTTTTAAATATATAAAAGCAAATGTCTTGGCAAAAAAAAAAAATCAAAGCAAATGAAATGTCCCAAGTGTGTACCATTTTTCAATCATCCTTCGCTCAATAGTCCTATCTAGTTTTTTTTTTCTTTTTGGAAAAATTGTACAATTTCTTAACTAGACCATGTATTTTTATATTATTACATTAAAAGCATGTAGCTATTATAATTGCCAAATGTGTGAAAGGGAATTTAAATATTTTTCCTTGCAAATTTTTAAATATTTTAACATAACGACTCCTATGTCTTTTTTTCATAAAAAAGTTTAGGTGAATTTTGTTTCAAGGACTTAGAATGATACCTCCAAATTTAGTTAGTGCTTATATATTTAATATTTAAATTAAGACTCAAATTCTTATCAGATTAAGAGCTCATTTGGAAGTCCTTTTGAGAACAGTTTTTATAGATTCTGATGCAAAACTTAAGTTTTGGAGAATATATTTTGAAAAATAGCCTTTACGGATTCCGAGGTAAAACCTATATTTTGAAAAAGGTGATTGTATTTGGAAAGTTTTGGCTTTTACAGATTCCGAGGCAAAAAGTACGTAGGAAAGAGGAAAGGGAAAGAAAAGAAAAGTAGGAAAGAGAAAATTTATTAGGAGAGAATGCGTGATTTAACAAGAAAATAACTTTTCAAAATTTTGTTTTCAAACCGAGATTTTGAATCTAAAATAACTTTTCTGAAAAATGTGAATACTTAAATAAAATTTAAATTTTGGGGAAAACATAGGTTTTAGATAGTGAGGCTAAACAAACTCTAACAGTCCTATATCAATCATGTCATAGGTTGATATGCTTTATTTGGGCCCAATTGTTGGGCCAACTGTAACCCCCTAAATAATTTAACCATATCTTATATTTAAAATTAATTCTGTAACTCGTAATCTTTTCTAATACCACTTGTAATTCCAAACATTTAAAAACAATTAATTCTCAAATCATCAAGGTTCTGTGCACAAAAGTTGTGGGTGAGACATCCAACTCACATACCATTCACAATTTACTGTATCATTCCGTCTCAGGGTACATAACTCACCCACAAGTCACTCTCACAAATCACAAAAATCAGAACAATTATTAATAATCCCATTAACTATATATTCCTCAAAACAATCCTTAATATTTCACACATACCACAAAGACAAATTATTAATGAGTACAATTTCACAATATAATTATAAAAGTATAATCAAATTATACAAGCCCTATAAGTTTGGCAATATACATTTCTCCTTAAAATAGTTTAACTATTAAGCTTAGAGTGATAGTTACTATCAAAATGTTGATTCCTTCCCTTTACGCCTCGAACCACTAAGTTCCTCTCCTGAAAAAATATATCGATAGGATGAAACGTAAAGTCTCAGTAACCAATAATCAATTCATAGAATATACAATACGAGATTATAAGTCAGTGAAGCAGTGTCAATATACAATATTCAAACAAAATTAAGATTTTCCAATCAATACATTCAGAATGCATAAATGATCCATCTATCCTACTCCTTCATATTACTCTATCATGACTCCCCACTTGCGTGAGTCACAGTATATCCTGACCTCCCTCCTGGGTTTAGGCCGACTTCCCACCTGAGTGTGAGACACAATACAGCCAACCACTATGATCAGTAGTGGGGCAACCGCGGATACATTCACAATACATTACACAAGTCCCATCATCACAAGATCACCCAACTACTTCCATACACCTAATATGTCAATTCCCCACAAATTCATAAATTTATAATATGTTATGGATAAAGATAAATTATGAGTAGTTCATCAAACATATCTCTATGTAAAACATATCCTTTATATATATATAAAGAAAATACTTCCCACTTCACTAAAATTGAACATATAAAAATAGATATAAGATTCGTAATACATAATTAAGGTATCGAAAATACCTTACAATCCATGCAAGCATATAAAATGAATTAACATCGGTTACCTCAACTCCATAATACTTGAAAGCTCAAGCCACAAAGTACCAACTACAATTACGTTATTCTACACAATAACGTAGACACAAATTTAACATACTAAATTAAATAATCAACTTGACTATGCATATTTAATATCTTGAAATAATCATTTAAAATTCATAGTTGTCAAGAGACTTTCAACTATTTAATCTAACTTAAAATTCAATTATTTCCCTCAACCCAAATATTTAATTAATTCACAAATCAATTTCGATTACACAATTTCCAATTAAAAATTTAGGGTTTCAATATAAAACTGTTAAATCATATATAATAAGTTGATTAACACTTCAAAAATAATTTCAATAACACTTATAAATCGTTAACTCAAACCTTATACGTGAAAATAACATATTTAGATAAAATTATAAACTGATTAAATCAAATAATTATTTTAAACTATAGCAATAATCAAATCATAAATTCAAAAGGAGGAAAATTGATATTTATTTCCTATCTACCTTTCATTAGACAGTTCTTGACAAAACTCAATCTTTATCTCAAACCCTAATATTAAATTTTCATTTGATCAAGATGATATTACTACCATTATAAAGAGAAAATTATTTAAAAAAATTTTTATGAAAAAAATAAATTGAAAGAAAGAAATTTTAATAATCTAATTGATTTCGAAACAAACCCTTACATATAAAGAGAGCAACGACGCCGCAGGATATGAAAAAGGAAGAGAAGAATACGCTGGAGACCTAATGGGTAAGGATGTGTGATGCGAGTTCAATTTGTATATATAATCACGACTTTTTCCCTTTTTTTGGCTTATTTAATATATATATATATATATGTATACGTGAAGAAAGCAAGTACGGTGAACTCATTCCTTCTTTCTATCTTTTTATAATACATATACGTAAGCCCCGTACAAGTATATACATATATTATATTTATTATTTTTCTTATTTTCTATATATAATTATTTTTTTATTATTTAAGATTTCTTCGGTTTATATGCATCACATTATGTTAGATTCTTTTTACTTAAATGATTACCTAATAAATTATACCTAACAAAAGTATTAATTCTAAATAACAACAAATTTTCTAAATAAATAATTATTTCTCGATGATGATTAAATTCTTTCAATAAAAATTTAGGATGTTGCACCCAATTGCACATTGGCCCATAACACATTAGGCGTCCCTACTCCCTAGGTCATGTAAAATTTAGCGCAATATTGTCAGCAAATAAATAAATAAATAAATAAAATTGAGCCCTCTTCGTTATAAAAATAAATAAAATTGAGCCTAACTAGTGCTTATGGGTAGGAATGTAAATTACGAAAAATTTGGGATTTCTTTGTCAAAAACAAAAATAGAATATGTATAATTCGATTGCTTAATCGAATAACACACAAAAAAACTTAAGTAAGCAAAAGTTTCTTTAAAAAAATAGCAGGCTTATATCAAAATCAATGATCAATTAATAATTAATATTGGTATTAATAGAAAATATTAAATTTGTAGCAGATAAAATATTTATATGCTATTATTAATGATAAATTCTTCCAACTATGTGTTGCATAGTTCCATAGCTTTAGATCCTTTCCTCCTTTTTTTCCTTCCTCATCCCATCTCTTTAGGTTTAAAATTCAATTAAATCACATAAAAATTATATTATAATATAAAAATAAATTTATAAATTTTGATCTGGATAGGTCAGAACGGGTCAACTGTAGAACTGACTATATGAAAGTTAAAAGATAAGGACTTTATAAATAATAAATCTCAACCGTTCCTTTTTTTTTTAAATCCAACGGTACGTATAGAATGAGAAGAAGAAAAAGGGACGAAGAGAGGATTCAAAGCCTTATCTATACACTTTTTCCAATTTTAAATGTAATAGTTAGATAGATTAAAAAATTAATTGAATTAATAATTTATTAGAAAAATTATATATGATGTAAAACCCCTAATATGTGTAATTATTGGAGAAAATTTAGAAAAAAAAATTGAGACATTATATTTTAGGACAAATATGAATGCATTTATTTTATATTTAATTTTACATTAGATAAGAAGTGTAGGGAGTGTTATTGTTAAAATTTAATTTAATTTTATAGCAAGACTAGAATACCCCTCCAACCATTTGGAATGTCAATAATGCCCCTACTAGGTCGTAATTGGGCCGTGATTAGTACGCACATTTTAGAATCTTAAAGCCCTAATTTTGTGAGCAGAAATTTAACCGCCTATTAGCGGTGAGAGCGTGATGGTGACCGGGAAGTCTCCAAAACAAAAAAAAGAAAAGAAAAAAAAATCCAAATTGTGCAGTAACAGTAATATTTTTTCTTCCAAATATCTTCCTTTCTTAACTTATATGGTTAAGTTGGAGCATTTCCAAAAATTAAACGTACGTTCAACACTATTTTTAGTAAAATGATATAATCTCTTTTATATATTTACCTTAATTTGCATAAAAGTACTTATCTACCGTGTTTTCAAACGGATTCATTGTTGTCATTATTATTCAATTTGAAATAAATTTTTGTCTCATGATTTTGTTATTTCAAGTTTAAAATAAATAATTTTGTTTAATGTAAAATAGGTCGAGATTTTTTATGAAATTATAATCATCTATATGTAAATAAAATGAAATTTAATAAATTAAAATCACTCCATTTAAATGATCAAAACTCAAAACTAAAACGAGGATGAATCTAAAAGGTTAAAAATTGCATTAACCTTGTTGTTGTTATTATTTTCTCATTTGCGTATCCTCAAAAACACGTATATCAATATCATCGCTAACATTGTGTGCTATTCTTCTCTCCTTCGCTTCTCTCTTGTGTTGTGTGCATTGTGTCTCCTCCCGCTTCTGGATTGTATTTTCTGCTTAGAGAGAGAGAGAGAGGGCGGATTATTAGTAAATAAATTGGAGAAAAGATTTTGAACTGAAGAAAGTTTCTTGCAATTAGTCCTTCATCATAATCTCTCTGATTGTTGTTACAGAGGATCAAACTAGCCTCTGGAAACCTCTGGGGCATAGACAAGGAGTCTCTTTCGTTTTGCTTGTGTGGGGTTTTTATTTGTTTTCCTTGGCCGTTGTTGGGGGAACGGTGAAGCTTGTGGTTGTGGTGGAGGACTCTGCAGTTCGGCAACTTCACGATCACTTTGTAAATTTCGGCTTTGAAATCCTCTTCCTCTTCTTTTTTCCTCGTGCTGTGTATTATTATGATTATCTTCACGTTGCTTTACATTGACGTAATTCAAAATTTGATTTTATTCTTTTGCTAGGATTTGGCGCTTCGGAGGAGGTGATCTGCCTCAGAGGTTAGTGGTTGGAATTCTTGCTTTGGTTCCCGTTTATTTTGTTAATTTTCCTCTTGTTTAGATCTGCTATCTGCTTGTTGCTTTTGTTTGAATGAGCAACTTGGGTTTGTAGGATTTTGAATAATCGGAGTTCAAAGGCATGATTTTGTGTTGAAGAGAGCGAGAATTTTTTATTTTTTGGTTTCTTGTTGGAGATGAAGAGGTCTAGAGACGATGGTTATGTTAGCTCTCAACTCAAACGGCCCATGGTGTCTTCACGAGGGGAAGCGTAAGTTCAAATGCTTTCATTGCTTTCAGTTATTTGTTTCTTGGATTAAGGTCGCACTTTCTCCTGTGCTCGGTTGAACAATTGAACCTTCAACTGAGTGATTAAGCCTTTTAATGTGAATATTTTGGTCTGTTGGTGAATTCAACGAGTACACATCGTTATACTCTACGCGAATTTGATTTTCTCATCTTCGTTTTAGGTTTAGTCTCTCGTAAAGCTTAATTACCGTTATTAATTTTTTTTTTAATGTTTGACTTTGTGACATAAGATCGGACGTTGCTTATTCTTTTGTTTTGATTTGAGACATCTATTTGTGTATTCGGACGCAGTTTTCATTATCCTCATCACCAACATCATCTGTATGATAATGTGCTGAGTAGTACTTTGACAATTCCTCGATTTGTTTAATATTCATCTGTTATTTGTTAATGTAGCCTGGAGCAACCCCAGATGATAGGTGGAGGTGCTCAAAAACTAACAACTAACGATGCCTTAAACTATCTCAAGGCTGTTAAGGAAATGTTCCACAACAAGAGGGAAAAATATGACGACTTTCTGGAAGTCATGAAAAATTTCAAGGCACAAAGGTCTGGTTGTACTATTCAACTTTTGCCTCTCTGTCTCTCTAACTTCAGCTTTTCTCTTTTTTTGTTATTATATTTTATTGCAAGAAAAAATATTGGCTTAATGACTTGGTAAGCGGAAATTGACTCAGTCTGCTTTTTTTTTTTTTGTTACATTTATAGAATTGATACTGCTGGTGTCATAGCAAGAGTGAAGGAACTGTTTAAAGGGCATAAGGATCTAATTTTGGGATTCAACACCTTCTTGCCAAAAGGATATGAAATCACGCTTCCACTGGAGGATGAACAACCTCCTCAAAAGAAGCCTGTTGAATTTGAAGAAGCGATAAATTTTGTAAACAAAATTAAGGTGAAATACTTTTTAGCTTGCAAAATTAAGACATGTCAAGTTTCACCTCACAAAAGGAAAGATGATTATAACACAGTTTACTGTTTTACTTTGAATTCTGATTCTGATGTCTTCTTTTCATGCAGGCTCGGTTTCAGGGTGATGATCATGTTTACAAGTCTTTTCTGGACATATTGAATATGTACAGAAAGGAAAACAAATCTATCACTGAGGTCTATCAGGAGGTCTGTTGATTCTATGCGCTGTCTGTGTCTTGATTATGAAAGTCATTTTGGAAAAAATATGGGCAAAAAACATGGTTATCATGGGAAAAGATGGCATTGAATCTGTACTTGGGTCTCATGTGGATCCCACCTACCTGTACAGATGCAATCTCATCTGTTAGTTGTACAACCATGTAGTTCTTCAATTTTTCTTTTTATGCATGATTTAATCATGCATTGGAATCCTTCAGGTTGCTGCTCTTTTCCAAGACCATCAAGACCTGCTTGTTGAGTTCACTCACTTTCTTCCAGATGCTTCAGCAGCAGCTTCTGCTCATTATGCTCAATCTGCTCGGAGCTCTTTGCTTCGCGATAGGAACTCTGCAATGCCAGCGGTGCGGCATGCTGACAAGGTTTTTCTAAGCATTCATACTTGTCCCTCTAAATCAATAGTTTCTTACCAGGCTAACGTTTAATCATCTCTATGACAGAGGACCATAGTCTCACATGATCGTGACCATAGTGTCGATCATCCTGATCTAGATGACAGAGGTTTTATGAGGACAGAAAATGAGCTGAGGAGACTTGAGAAGGAAAAGGATCGTAGAGAAGATAGGGATAGGAAAGAACGGGACCGGGATGATAGAGATTATGAGCATGATAACAGTCAGGACTATAATATGCAGAATTTTCCCCACAAACCAAAACATGGTAGGGGCGATGACTTTGGTGCTGAACCTCTGCATCAAGGAGGTGATGCTGATGAACATTTTGGTCTGCGCAGTATGGCATCACCTTGTGATGATAAAAGTTCTGTGAAAAGTGAGTTTATCAATACATAGAGATCTTTAATTGACCGATATGATTTATAGTTTTTTTTCCCTTGTCAGACTGATTCTAACAACACTTTAACAGTGGAATGGTATGCTTAAACTTTCTTAGCTGTCTCAACTTCATTTTGAAACTGGAAGGAATAAATGGGAAGAAGAAAGGCACACATTTCAATTCATATCTAGTGCGAAGATTTGCCTCCATTTTTCTGCCATTTTCATTCCTGAAGGATTTAAATTGAAGACGCTCTCTTGTGCTGATTGGATTATGCATAACTTAAAAAGAAGCAAACTGCTATCTTTTTGTTGCTATCTGTGTCAGACGCCCATATCCTATCTCTTATCACTTCTGTTTTTTTTAAATAAAAAGACAAACTATCTAGGCGCTGTGCTAAATCATGATAGAAATGGATTGAAATACTGCTGGCTAACTTTGAAATGTTATGAGCTCCTAA